>JALPQI010016167.1:0-42382 GCA_025490895.1 Thaumatotibia leucotreta | reverse complement strand
ATATCGCATTCGTTTTAGTCCAAATATATCTTGGTTATGGCGACGAAAAAAAAGACAAGTTTATACGTATTTCGGCAATTTCTGCGGATTGCGTTTCATTTTGCTTTGCCGGGACGTAAAGGACATTTTGTTAGGTTATGAACACACTGGTGAGAAAATGGAACATAGCCTATTTCTCATAAACTTGTAACTTGTAATAACCCGACCCGAAAACCGATTGTAACCGATTTCTCCAACATCACGATTTTTTTATATAGTTTTCTCAAGGATGCCATTGTCAGAACTGGACCATATTAAAATCGGACCAATCGGTATAAAAAAAAAACCTCAGAACTTTCGACTGGGTGAACTGATTTTGATGCTGTTTTTTTATTTGAAAGCTGGTCCTAAATTCGATTAATCCCATTTTTATTTGGTCCAGCTCTGACAATTGCATCAATTAGAAAACCAATCATTTTGAAGTCGGTTTTTTATTGTGTAATTATTATTTTACCAAATAACATGCAAATGTTTATTTTGCTGTGAAATAATGCAGTCAAATAATGTTTGTATAATAATTAACCGTACCATCAGTTGGAAAGTAAATGCTACGTTAGGTTTTACTCGATACGGAATGCATTCTATCGCGCTCTGACATACTGGAGCGAGCGCGATAGCCTGCTTTACGTATTGAGTAAAACCGAACGTTACCGATACTTGCAAAGTCATGTACGGCTACTGAATTAATAATCCAGGATGGTTCAAGTGTAAACAGAGCTTTATGTCTGTTAACTTGTATTTGTGGCTTTCTCTAATGAAAGCGTAGCTAGATTTTACGTAACATGCTGTTTTATTTCCCTTGTTTGCTCGGCCAAATATTGTGTGACCTTGACTTTTACGTACAATATCGAATAGAAATATTACATTGACATACTTATATGTATTTTATAACTAAATAAATAAATAAATATCTTGGGACATCTTACACAAATCGACCTAGTCCGACGGTAAGCTCAATGAAGGCTTGTGTTGTGGGTACCAGGCGTCTATATAGATAGATACATATAGATACTTAAATACATAGACAGCCATGACCAAGGAACAAATATTTGTGATAAATAAATACACACATAATGCCCTCGCTGGGATTCGAACCCGGAACCTCCAAATATTTAATTAATATACGCAAGTTAATCCGTTTTATAGTTTTAATTTCATGAGTAATCATCGCGGTAACCGAAGAAATAGTACATTGTGCATCGAGAGAGGTAAGTACGGATTCACTAACGAGAAAGTTTGAAGCCCGACGCCGTAGGCGGAGGGCTTTTAATGACTCGAGTTAGCGTTCCGCTTACCGACCGTGATGCATACAATGTTTTTCATCACACTTGCTGACAAAAAAATAAGTTTTAAGACAAAATATTAACGTACTGACATTTGTATTACTCCCTAGGGAATTTCACTTTTCTATTACTCCCGCTATGTATGCAAGCAATTGCAAGACAGCAAGTGTGATGAAATAGTACATTTCCTAACTAGTGCGGGAAAACTTTTTTTCGACGAGGGTGAAAATTGGAGACCGAGTGAAACGAGGGCGACAATCACCCGAGTTAAAAAAAAGATTTTGCACGTGTAAGGGACGATTTTTTTCATAACAAGTGCGTCAAAAAGAGAAATTGCCGCGCGCGAAGCGTGCGCAAAGTTCGTTTAAGTTAGGAAAATATTATTTTTACTTGTTTGAAATTCGAGTTTCTAATTAAAATGCCATTCAGTCGTTCTAATATTCTTGTTGCCCTTGTCACGCCTGTCAACCACTCGACAACGACAGCTCTGATTCGGCGAAACCACTCAATGGAAAGCCGTTTACTATATCAGTGGATTGTGTTAATTATGCATGCGACGCAAAACTATCGGGCACAGCAGGTCTATTGTGTATTCATTGGTTTTCGTGTATAATAATCACCATCATGTATATAACTGTGTAATTATATCAGATAATCCCTACGAACAAATAAAACATGGAAGCCGCACGCCATACTAAATTATCTATTAAAAACGGTCCTGAATTTTAGTTGACAAGTGTCACCCCCTCTTCAATGTATCACGGTAATCAATTTCAATATCAACCTATAAAAACCTAAATCGTCATTTAAAAATAGTTGTCATTGGTCCATCAAAATTTTGATTGGCTATAATCTATAAGCATTTGTCAAAGACGTTGCGCCGAAATATGCGCGGTGTTAAGAAAAGCGCTATGTCCTGCCCAATTGAACACAATTGAACAATTGTTTTTGGGGGCATTTTTGAGCTGGCGTTAGACGTCCATGTGATATATGGTCGCAGGATAATCCTAATAGTCAGGCCTGCTACCGCGAACATCGAAGTTCGCAAATTTCGGGGATTTTTCTCTGTAACTCTAATGACGCCTTCGTAGGGGTGATAGAGATAAATTTACGATCTTCGGTGTTCGCGGTAGCAGGCCAGAGGTCCAACCGCGAACTTCGAAATCCGCAAACTTTATAAAATTATATAAAACTTTATAAAAGTTAAATTGGGTCACCGGCATCTTAGCTTTCAGGCATGAAAGAACAATTTTTTTTTTCGTTTAGAAACGTGTTTTGTTTATTAAATAACCAAATTGGTTATTTTATTTTATTATTCATTGCATGTTGAGAATAGTATATGTATCCAAGCGTCGGCGTGAATAAAGGTTTGTAGGCCTTATATTTCAATATCTTATTTATAATACAAGTCAAGACTCGAGCAAAAAGGGAGCAGCTTCCAACTTTGCTGTTGGGATCTTCCAGGCAATATTGGCGGAACCTACATCAAATGCTGCTAAATTTGTTTACACCTTTTTAAATGTTAATTGACCTGGTAGATATTATATTCATTAGTGGTTCATCGAGTGTTTCGAGCGCTTCATGGATCTGAGCACGCTTTTGTGACAGTGACTAATTTGGTGCTATTCTTGGTCGTAGTGCCTTCGTGTCTCTACCATAGCAGCCAAGAATATGTCGAGCTTTCTAGCTATTTCCACAGTGTGGCCGGATTGGTGGGGCGTCTAGGGCGCTTGAAAATTATTATGCCCGTTAGTTGTTCTTTTTACCTATATTAGTTTTTATATTAGCTATACATGTTTTTTCATACAAAGGTTCCTTAAAAAAGTTAGATAAAAAAAAAAAGTCTTATCGGCCTGTAAGCCCTTATTTCCCGGCCTCTGCAGTAAATGCTATAATGTAAGTAAACTCGATTAAGTCCCATTTGGCGTTAAAATTAAAAATAAATGATAATGGTAAATTAAAACATAAACGCTTTACGATTTGGACTACTCTCTAGTAATACTGTGATTGTCTGTGTTCGCTATAAAATGTTATAATGCCAGATTTAATGTGGAACACTGGTTGCGGTCTCATAATAGATGTGCGCGCGTCTTGTTTAATTAATTGATGTCATTTTGCTTTAATAATGTCGTTATTGTGATTGCGTTTTATCAGTGATGTTTAAATATATCGTATTTACCAGAAAATAAGGCACTAACTACGTGCGGGAACTGAACGCATGATTAACAACTAAAAAAACCGATTTCTCCAAGATCCCAATATCAGATCAAGACTAGATGTCAACGGGACCATCTCGGGATTACCTATAACTGTACGTATTTATTTATTTTATTTCATATTCTCTTAAACTAACACTAACAGACATGCTACAAAAATGAAAATCGATGCCGATGAAAACATTCATTCTGAGGTACAGAGAAAACGAAAATAGCAGTCTCTTGAAAGAAGATAAGTTTAAGAGCAACAGCCGACTGAATTTCTCAAATTAGAATATCTTCGCATCAAGTTGATACCTCTCCACTCCAGTTGAGGAACGTATTTTCAAAAGGTCTTATAATGTATGATTTTCATGCAACGGTAAGCCTTTTTGAAATGACACTTCAAGTGCTTGATCAAATACCGTTCTTAAGTCAACCTTTCAGAATATGCCTCAAAATTTTTATTAGTTCATGATTCTTTTACAAATTTGTTACTTGTATATCCTTGAAATAAAGTCCGAAAAGATACCTGTAGTCTTGTGGGAATGGTGATTCATTTTAGGAATATCGGCGTTCGACAAAAAAAAGACAATAGAAGGAAAACTTTGAAATCGATTATCAAGCTAAGTATTTAGGTACGCTAGGTAGTAAAGAGTGGCAATAATGTAGGCAAAGAGCTATACTGCATAGTATGTTATCCTAGTTGTGAAATTTGAAACATAGGAAGGTTACAATATAATATACATGTAGGTACTTAACTATACTAGAGCAAGGGGAATAAGGGGTAATATGTATAGAATTCTGAAGTGAATTTATGACAAAATTTTGTTTTTTCTTTACAAGGTCTCTTAAAATTTTGTTTGCAAATATTAATAATCTGAAGCTTTTTATAGCTAAGTATTGCATACGTAGGCCTGATTATTAATTACCAATAATTCAGCAGTAGATGAACCGCGTTGTACATAAATATTATACTTACATGTACATATACGAAGCATCTTATACATAATATGAATAAAAGCGCTTGTGGTCGAGCGGTAAAACGCACGGCTGATAGGCAGAGATCGTGGGTTCAATCCGCAGCTCGTAGCAATGAGTTTAAAAAAAAAAATATACGAAAATCATTTGATATTCACAAGTGCCTTACGATGAAGGAAAACATCGTGCAGAAACCTGCATACTTACATCTGCGAAGAAATTCAAGGGTGTATGTATGTGAAGTCCCCAACAAGTAGCCAGCGTTGGGACCACGAAAAATAGGCACGTTTCATGCCGAGTTGCGGAAAAATGGCCATAATACAATACAATACAAGGTTCTAAACTTATTTTAGTTAGTAGGTATGTATTGTGATATAGTAGGCAAATGCAAAGGTTTCTCTGAAACGTCGCCGGCAGCGGGTAACCGACGACGTGTCAGAGAAACCACTCTCAAACATTCGCGAACAAAACATTCGAATGTCGTCGGCGGCGGACACGCGTCGGTCGCCGGCCAGAAAAACCAGGGCCTAAGCTAAAATAAAAGTATGCCACGAACAGCACACTGTCGCAATGTTCACGAGACAAACTTCTCTAATATACAGCTCTCAGAGCAGAAATAAAACCAAGCCCTAACCCGTGTTTACATAAAACACTGGACATTCCAGAAAGTTCCCTCGTTAGCTCGCAAATTAGTACCCATTTTACAGCTAATATGAGCTCCAACCATACATGAAACAAGCGAAACAGCCGTATGTTACAGTAGAAACGACATTATAAAGTATTCATCATTGTCACCGTACAAAGTGCATTTTGTTACTAACTCTCTGTTGCAACAACGTGTTCAGGGTGTTTAGACAAGTTGACAATCGCTAGCGCTTAATCGTCAATCATAAACGAAAGGCAGCTAACTGTCTTTGTCGCACTAATATGAAAGAGTGACAGAGAGTGAAAACTACGATACGCTACTATGCGTTAGCGATCGGCAACTTGGCTAAGCAACCTGTCTGGGCAAAATGACGACTTCAAGTGGACTGTGTGCTTTCCATGAGATGCCGCCGTTATGGCCCGGCCACGACATTGGTCTAAGGCGACCAGCAGAGACCGAATCCATGAGTTGGACCGGGATGCCGATATGGGTACGAGATGGAGCACCATACGTTTTCCGCTAAGCCGGTCGCCTTAGACCGATGTCGCGATTACATCCGTCCCGCTCATATTCACATGTTCGCGAGCCTGCTATACGGTTACATATCAAAATATAATTATGTGGTAAAAGTGACCATATTTTCCTGCAATACAGACACATCTTTCATAAAGTTCGATTTTTAAATGTGCCCGTTTAGCAGGCACACAACGACATATTGGTGCGAGCGAGCCGGACAAAAAGTAAAGGCGAAAGCCACACAGGATGCGTCTGCAGAACGTGCGCGTGTGTGTTGCGTGCGGGTTGTAGCGTATGTAAATGTCATATAAGACGGCACACCAATGTCCAATATTCCGCAGTGTTTGATGAAGAAAATCTTTGATCAGTGTTTGTTGCCAGTGATGTCATACGGGACTGAAACGTGGTCGCTTACAATGGGCCTCATAAGAAGGCTCAAAGTCACCCAAAGGGCAATGGAGAGGGCTATGCTAGGTTTCTCTCTGCGAGATCGGATTAAAAATGAGACCATCCGCAGTAGAACTAAAGTAACCGAAGTAGTTCTCCGAATAGCTAAACTGAAGTGGCAGTGGGCGGGGCACATGACCTAGACTGATGACCTGGTGAAGGTTGCAGGAATCCGCTGGATGTGGGTGGCACAGGCACGTCTTTCGGCTGACATGATGATGATGATGATGATGAGACGGCACACCCCTTGCGTGGCGTGCACGTGCGCGTGACTAGCTTTGAAATCGTTTCAAAACACATTTCACCGATTAAACTAGTAATAGTCATCATCATCATCACCATATCAGCCGAAAGACGTCCACTACTAAACATAGGCCTCCCCCAAAGATTGCCACAATAACCGCGGTCTTGTGCCATTAGTAATCGTACTTTTAGGTAATTTAATTATTAAAGTTTATACATACTGTACATTACAAAAGTCTCTACTTTAACACAGTTTTCCCCTCGTTTCTCAAAAAAATTTCATAAATATTATATACCTTATTTCATTACAATAAGGCGTATAATCGAAGAGGTATTTAATGGCGCATACGATCAACATACTAAAGTATTTCCTCTCTGATAAATCAGGGAAGAGTTATGTGAAGCGGAAAATTGGTCCCGCTTTTCGGTAATTCACGAAGCATTTTGTCTCGGCGAGATAACGCCTTGTACACAATAATTAAAAAGTTTTTTTTATAAATAAATATTTTGAGACATCTTACACAAATCGACCTAGTCCCACGGTAAGCTTAATTTAAAGCTTGTGATGTGTGTACCAGGCGACGTAATATACTTGTAATAGATGGATACTTAGACACACATATTATAGATGCTTAAATATATACACAGCCACGACCAAGGAACAAATATTTGTGATAAATAAATACACTAATAATGCCGTCGCCGGGTTCGAATCCCAACTAGGCTACGGAGGCTGTTAGTTCACATGTCTCATCATTAGCCTACATCAATCCACTGTTAAACCTTAGGCCTCTCCTATATATTATCTTTTTAAATAAAAGATTCGTCAACATTTAATTATTTGCACTTTACGTGAATTCATCACTATTCCGTGTTTAACATCAAAGCGATAGTGACTTGGTTCATTTCTTGATAAACCGTCTGTACCGACGCGCTCCTATAGGCTGTCATCCATACGCCATGAGATACGCAATGCTCATTTCTTGACAGCCTTACCTAATCTACCTAAGCGCATAGAGCTAATAGCGTCAATGACATTAAATAATAAATGGACGCACAGAGCCAAACAAAAAAAACAAGAAAAGTGTCACTAAAAGTCATTTCTATCATGTTTCAGTTGAAGCTAATAACGCTCACTTACAATAAACTATAATAAAAAAAACTAAAAGAATAAAAAACTTTGTGAAGTGAGCAATAAGTGTCAAATTTGCGAACAACACCGCAAAATAGTAGAAACTTTTTATGTTTAAGGAATAATGATGCTATACCGTAAGGTGACTTAGGTGACCAAATGTCAACTGTCAGAACTGAATAGCGGAGCAAAAGGACCGCAATATTTACTTCAGCAGCCCATTTTTTGGGGCCATTTTTTTGAGCTGTTTGGGGATCCACTTATATTATTCTAAATCAATGATTAGCGCCCATATTCGCCATGCTGGACAAACGGATTGACGATCGCAGTAGTGTGTACACCTATGTATGATGATGCTGCTGCCCATCATCAATTTTTTTATAATTTTAACGAGTGGTCAGCTAATACAAAATGTCATTTCGAAATGAGTATTCACTTGTTTTAAAGTCTTCAATCTTGCAGTCTTCGTTGCGCAGCCATGGCGATTGGCTCTTGAAAAAGCTCCTCATATACGGAGCGAAACATGCCGAGCATTTTTGGACTTAAAGACATAGAGTAACCCGGGCGAAATAAAAAATTTTTACTCCCATACTTTTATCTGTCATTTACAGAGTCGTGAACACACCTGCAAGCCCCTACCTTACAAATGTCAAGATAAGTCTGTATTGTCTATTCCCTATAAACGAGCATACACGCAGTGCGTTTTTGGATTTTAAGACACCTCGTGTATACAAGAAGTAATGAAATACATGGCTGCCAGCCTAATTTTAAATGCCATTTCTGATGAATCGTAAACCATAGTGGAGCTTTGTTTAATTTTGATGTCTCCCGCCCGACCTTGATGATTAATAAAAATGTGTTTGACTAAGAATACCTATTTCTCAAATTTACAATTTTATTTGAAAATAAGTGTGTGGTCCTAGAAAAAGTATTATATGCAACATTGTTTAACTTAGTCAAAAAATGTTCGTGGCGTCTTTAATAACAATTTTCGGCTTCGCCTCAAATTGTTATCCACGCCACTCGCCTTTTTTGACCTCTCTTAAACAAGGATTGCATAAAATACCTACTATTAGTATTCACTTATCGTAGAATTAACACCGAAAGGAAGTCGCTAGTTAATTGACGTTATTGCCTCAGCGACTTCTATGTCTGTTTATTATGAATGTTATCCTATTTTTGTACATTTTAATTTATCGGTCTATTGGCTTGTCTAATATCCCGTATAAATTAAATATATTTATTTGTTAAATCAATTTTATCGGTCTTTATTTTCAAAACTGTACAATTAATGTACACAAACTAAATCTAACTAACCAAACCTAAATCTAAGATTGGCCCTTGTGATATTGTCTCGAGGATGCTGGCGGCATTTCCTCGCTGTATCGCAATACGCGTTGTGCGTTGTTGTGCCAGCTCTTCGATCTTTAGTTTATAAATAAGTTGTTTCATATTTAAACATAATGAGCCGTCATGCTAAAACCCCTTTTAAGAAAAAGATAAATGCAAGCAAAATCTTGTAGGTACTTAATTTGTCGTAAAAACAGCGGAATTTTTGAAGCATTAAATTCATGTGTTGCATGGCAAAGCCCGTTTGACGGAGAAAAATCCAATTCATTTAACGCGAAGAAGTCTCACAGATAACAGAATATTTCAGTAAGTTAAACTGACATGTATTTCATTACGTCTATCGGCGATCTGACTATCAGCGATGTGTGACTATCGGCGATCTTTATAATAATATTATAATGTTTATAATATTATTAATATTATATTATATTCTGTGTGCTTGTAGAAAACTAAAATAAATCTAAAAACTTGCATCATTTTAAGGTGCATGCAGACCAAACGAGCTTTCGCTATTCTAACCCCTTGCTCTACGAAATTCAATCGCTACACAAAACGTGATTCGTTGATTTCGTAGAGTGGGGGTTGATAGAATAGCGAATGCTCGTTTGGTCTGAATGCGCCTTTAAATATAGTCACGTACATTCATAACACAATCTTGATCTTATTACTAACACCAAACCTTAAACCTTAAGTTTGTTGTAAATTTTTCGTTTATAGTTTTAACGCAAAAAAATCTACGAACGTATGTTATCAAAGATATGTGTGTATATGTATATGTGTCAAAGATGACAAAAGCAATTGAAAGTCAACCATATTTGCTTATATTTCTTTCATTTTCTATTGCCTCATGATATAGAAACTCAGTTTTTCGAAAAAGAGTCAACCAATACCGGTCTCGTAGAGCATCAGTGTGACATCAATGATCGGTGTTTTTTTTTCGGAAATAGATGTACGGTCATTATTATCTTCGCAAACGATGAGAAATATTTTAGACGGTAATAATAATAATTCTTACTCATTTTATTTTCCATGATTCGTTAATGTTGATCACATTCGACTTCTACTCTAAGTAACTATTTGTAACGAATCTCTTATAAGAAGTCAATTGCAATAGAGCCGCGCTTATTATATCTCTGTAAGAATTTAGTTCATAAATATTAAATAATCATTTTATGCAGAAATATTATTTACCCAGCAATTTTATCTACAAGGACCTTAAAAGTTTAATTATGTATATCACACTTATCACGTTGCCGAACATTTTTTAGGGTTAAATAGTATCACATCTTTGTATCTCCGTCTACATGTCTAGATATCCGTCTAATGTTTGTAGATAGCCTATTACGACGTTGCATATCATCGAGAATAGTGCAGTTCCGCTTAACTAGCACTCGTAAATACTGTGTATCTTTACAACACTCACAGGGCAAATCAGCGTAACTGGCATTGGTTAATACCCCGTATCTAAAAAATATGTGATTTTTGAGTAGATACGCAGTATTTGCCAGTGCTAGTTACGCGGTTTTGTCTTATGAGTATTGTGTAGATACACTGTATTTACGAGTGCTAGTTATAATTATAATTAAACAGTAAACCACATGTATATTTAGTCACTACGCGCTTGATAATTATATTTATACCGTTTAATTATATTTATAGTTATTATGTCTCACGAAAGCTTCAAATAAATGAGTGCTAGTTACGCCGTATTGCATTATCCCCGAAAATATCAACAATCATCATAAGTAAACTGTTGTTTTCATTTATCGAAAGTGATTAGATACTTTAAATGATCGTCTCAGGTGTCACAAGAAAACGAAAACAGAGGAAATGGTGTTAAATCGTCGTGTTACATGCCACACGTGCTAAAGCCCGTTCGACATGGAAAATCCAATCTGTTAAATGCTGCGCGAAGAAGGGACGCAGATGTCAGAATATTTCAGTATGAAACGATCTTAACTGCTTTAACTCTCTCTTTCATTTTGTATATTGATAAAAAACAAGTGTGTGACAATCACAATTTTATTTTCAGAGACAATGAAAACTACAGACAGAAAAAAAAACAAATTTGTATAAAGGTAAAGACTATTTAAAACTTTATAAATATCTATATGCGTCGCGTTAATTTATATAATTCGTCGAAGATTAAGTTACTATTGAATTTACTCTGAGAGTTTGCTGAATATGTCAATATCGTGAAACAATCTCACTTACTGTTATATAAACACAAAATTTAAATTGTCTATGGAGTTTTACGTCCAATATTTTACAATACAGTACTATTTCAGTGTTAAAGTACGTTTTTTGTGTTCACGTTTTAATAACAAAACTAGAGAACGCCGTGGCATTCCATAGTCTTATTGGTACATATTCATACTGTTATTATACGTGTGCTATTACTGGAATCAATCAAATTGACGGCAATCTCGTTCCTGAGCACGGTCCCATTGTGCAGGCACGTCAGTCAAGCGCTTCGACTTTTTATCCTCTTTCAATCCGGACGGTCTTACGGCTCTAGTGTCAGACTTGACATGTATTGTCTAGTCTATAGGTTTTATTTCCTCGAAAATTCGTTAATAAAGGTGATTTTCGTTTTTAGAGAAATGGGTACCGACCGATGCAGACAGAAATATTTTTTTCGTAGCTAGAATTTCGTAAACTTCGCGCGCGATAATTTCTCTTTTTGACGCACTTGTTATGAAAAAAAATCGTCGTTTGTTACACGTGCAAAAACTTTTTTTAACTCGGGTGATTGTCGCCCTCGTTTCACTCGGGCTCTAACTTTTACCCTCGCCGAAAAAAAGATTTCCCGCACTAGTTAGGAAATGTACTATTTTAGTACAGATGGTGCCTTTTTTACGCGCTAGTGCGAGAAGTGGCTCATTTTACGTCAGGTCCAAAACTTTTGAGGGCCATCTGTACTAAAAAACGTCGTACGAGACACATGAAAAAAGGAAATTCGTATTTCGTGTCGATTTAGAACACCCCCTTCGGTCGTATTTTAAAACATCGCCACTCGTTTCCAATTTCATGTTTTCCGCACTTGTGTCGTAATGTACTATTTCACGTTAAGAGTTGCTTGTCAGTTATAGTTTCTGCAAGGAGTGTTTCTTTCGTAAGCTAAAAAAAAATTTTAGTAGATTTTAATTCTTCACTAAACTTCAATTTCGAAGATCAATCACAAGCAATAATTTTCGTTAGTAAGCATTTTTTTACGTTATCTGGTCTTTCAGCGGCACCAATGAAATAGGCATAATTCTTGTTGAACTTATCTTAACTTTCCGGAAAAATATCCAAATCTTACCTTAATTAGAGTACATAAAAAAGAATGGAAAGGTAAATGACAGTTTAAACGAATTTAAGGCAAAAACCAGCCAGATAACTCGGAATTTAAGGTATCCCAAATTATCTCAGAGTTTTCCTGTACAGTGACTTAACGTAACGATAAAAAGAGTGGTCATTTACCCAAATCCTCTTTGTACAAGCGTTTTTGCCTTTCCAATGGGCATCTGCAATGAATGTAAGGGCTTTTATTCTATTGAATAACTTATTAGGAAAACAGTCTTTTCTCAAATATGCAATGAAATATTCTTGTTATGTTCCTTAAAATAGGCCGCTTAAAATGACGTTTCAGGTGCGACTAGGGTCGTTAATGGAATTTAATAGAAATCTTGAAGGCCTAGGGCGGCAAAGTGCTCTTTTTTAATTCCATCCCACATAAATTTGTGCACAGGCATCATGACATTCTGCCACTATGCATATAAAAAAATAATTGAATTTTGATGTTTTCGTTGTTTATTTCATTGCATGTTTGAGAAAAGCACTAGACATACCTGGGCCAGACATATATTTTATTCATCGACTGCTACCTAACTTATCGATAGCAATTATGTCGATGTTTAATTTTGTCAATCTCTCGTTCATGCTAGAAAAAGTCTAGGTATAGTAATCATCAACTTAAATTACGTGAGTAGCCCGGTTCGATAATATTTTAACGTGACATTTAATTATTATTATCGGCAGGTCAAGGAACCTAATTTGTCAACAAAACGATGCTCACCTTCACTTCGTTTCGATCAATACCATTGGTGTTTTATCAATAGCCTATTTCATTCGAATTATGTTTTGAGAATTACTTGTATTTTGAAATAAAACTATGAAAACGGATAAACTCGCGTATATACCTATATTAACTAATTTTATCTTCATTCCGACGTTTCGAACACTTTACAGGGTTCGTGGTCTGCGAATGACTTACAATGGAGGAAATTTGATAGATCTACCTCCATCAAAATAAGAACGATAAGTACAAAACTACCCACCAAAAAAATATACTAAACCACAGACAATACATTTTAAGGGTGAATGTACATTACTAAATTTGCTAAAGCCGCACCCAAGGTCGGCAACGCACTTGTAATACCACGGGTGTTGCGAGTGTCCATAGGCGACGGTGATGGTTTACCATCAGGCGATACGTCTGTTCGCTTGCCTCCTATTCCATAAAAAAAATCACAACTACCGTAAAACCACATAGCTATAGTATAGTCCAAATACTCTTAACAATGGTCCAAAACTTAATCGGATATCTTCCATTAGAAGTAAATTGTTATATTGATCGTGCCATTCATGGGCAAAAACTCCTTATTAATAATAAAAAAACTTGGACGAAGCCAAACAGAAGATGGAAACTGATGCTTGTTTAGGAGTTGAAATTGTGGACCATAGTTGCAGTATTTGACCATAGTTGGATAGTTTTACGGTATTTATTTATAGCTACTTGACACAATCACCTTCACGCTATTAATTCTGTTGGAATATACATCATAAACACACGTTTTCTATTAATCACCTCATATCACGAAGGATTACCTACATATCTGACAGTCTTTATTACCAAGGCTTAAGAACTATTTTATGTGGTGTATTTGGCAGGCGTAACTTAGCAGTAATCCTCGGCAGGAGGATCTTTCTTGTGAAGTATGTGAAAGGGCTTTACAAACAGAATTGGTGAATGGGGTTTGAATACGGTTGGAACAAAGCGTCCTCTAATTTATGGTATAGATCATAGACTAATGGAATATTTCTAGAGTTTGGTTTGCAGATGAAGCTAGTATATACACGGTGTTACGCGAGCATTGCGAAAGATTTTAACTATGCATTCTAGACATCAAAATAAATAAAAAGTATTATGAGACCTAATGTCAATTCCACCTAAAAAAAAAATGTTTTTTTCTTTTTTAACATTTCCAGTACTTTTTATCATAACAACAATTTGTTTAAATTATTTATTTCAATTGCTTTTTTTAGGTAAAGGTTATTTCGTCAAGTCAATTCGTATTTTTTGATTGTCAGGCAAAAGGTGTGGTAATATTAGAACACATTGTGGCAGCATTGTAATCCAAAAGAAGTTAAATGACGAGTTACGTCGAAAAACTTATTTCGAAAAAAGGTTGATTATCTCTGAAACCAAGCCGAATCCAGGAAATTTTATTTAACATTAAAGATTCTAAATATGGACAGGAATCCAGCATTAAAATCTTTCGGAATGCTGACGTAACACCGTGTATAATAGTGCTTTTGTCAAACTTACAGTTAAACAAAAATTTAAAGTCAATTTCACAGTACATAAACTAATACACGTAATTTTTTGTTTAACTGTTAGGCCCGGCCACGACATTGGTCTAAGGCGACCGGCTTAGCGGAAAACCATACGTGCGAGGGGGACTTCCCATATCGGCATCTCGTTCCAACTTATGGATTCGCTCGCGCTAGTCGCCTTAGACCAATGACGTGGCCGGGCCTTTTGAGGTAATCTTTTACCCGGTGATATTGTAACTTTCCAAGTTACTTCGGGTATTTTACTTTTTATAATCAGGTAAACTTCCATTACCTACTTTGCAGGATTGCTAAATAGTTATGAAAAAAAAACTTAACATATTAAGCTCAGTCATCGATTAAGTTTGAAAAAATAAATCGTTAATGAAATGGTTAAAATTATTTCTGTCCCCGCACATGAAACTTTTCCCTTACATTTTGTATATTTTTTTTTATTATTTAGAATAATTATTAAAATGTTTATAAATCAGCACCTACAAAAGAGAGACTTCTCTCAAAATTCGTTCAGGAATTTTATTATATCTTGGCAATGTCGCAAAGATTACAAAACGCAATTGTAGGGAGCAATTTGGGTGCAGAGAATCCTTGAAATGTATAATAAAGGGTAATAGCGTAGAACGGATCTACCACACATTTTTCTTTCAGAAATAGAAACAATTTTGAACGTGTACGTATGCCATTTGTATTGGGAACTTTCAAATTATAAATTAAAAATTATAAAACTAAAAATAAACAGACTTCAATCGATTCACGGTTTGTGAAGGTGAGATCTTGGATATAGATACTTCAATTCATAGACAGCCACGCCAAGGAACAAATATTTGTAATAAATAAATACACAAATGATGCCCTCGCCGGGATTCGAGCCCGGAACCACCACTTTGTAGTCAAGGTCACCAACTAGGCTATGGAATGGAGGCTGACAATATTACTAAGATTACCAAATAAAATTTTGGAAACTACATCTAAAGGTTTCTGCCCACTAGACCGTACCATACCATGACCGTAGCATAAACGTATCAAAAAACTATTCTTTGTATTGAAAAGTATGAGACTATGTCCACTAGGACGATCCGGCGCCGGCCAACACGGTCTCATACTTTTCGATATAAAGAATACCTAGTTTTTTGTCGGATATGTTCATGCTACGGTCCCGGTATGGTACGGTCTAGTGGGCAGAGACCTTAAAGGTCTAATTCTTTTAGGTATTTCTGAAGTAAACCATAGTAGCTGCTGATTGAACTACCCTCTCCCTAGAATTATGGCTAGGTTAATATTGCCGCCCAGAAATTTCCTCAAACCGAGAAAGGTCCAAAAAAGTACTCCTAGACGAACCGGAATTCCCTAATAAGTTTCACAAAAACTACGAGGATTAGGCACCTTGTCCGGAGAGGGAATCCCGAAAATGCGTAATTTTGTGGACGTAACTTACCACAGTAGCCGTACCACGAGTTGTAAAGAAAAGGATAGTACGTTTGTCAGCCTCCGTAGCTTAGTTGGTAGTGACCCTGCCTACGAAGCTGGAGGTTCCGGGTTCGAATCCCGGCGAGGGCATTCTTTGTGTATTTATTTATCACAAATGTTTGTTCCTTGGTCATGGCTGTGTATGTATCTAAGTATCTATACGTATCTATCTATTATATATATCGTCGCCTGGTACCCACAACACAAGCCTTAATTGAGCTTACCGTGGGACTAGGTTGATTTGTGTAAGATGTCCCAAGATATTTATATTAATGCAGTCTATCACGCTCGCACTGACATATTGCATCAAGCAAGATGCTTTACGTATCGAGTAAAACCTAACGTTACCGATACTTGCAAAATCAGGGTAAGGCTACAGCTCCTCGTCCCAAATAAACGCTAGGTTGGGTTTTTATTAAATATCTAGGCGATTAATCTTTGTCGCTCGGTGAGTGACAAGCAAAGCCAAAAAAACGGGTAGAGCAGTCAGCAGGAATACCTCACACTCGTAGCTGTCTGGCTGTCTGCATAATAGATATTGTTTATATTACTTAGGTACTTGATTATTTTTTCTAGGTGCTGTATCACGATTAGCTTGTTTTTGCGAATTGGCAATTGTGGCATTTTGCCGAGGTTGCCGGCCCTTGGGTCTCTAGTTACGTTACCCGACATTTCGCTAAATCCTGTACCGTTGAATAAAGTCTCTTCATAAAAATAAGGGTCTAAAAAAAAAGATTTTTCCAGAATCGGCTCAGCCGGTTTTGAACAACTACGGATCCCGAACATGATCCGGCATGCTCTTGGCCGGTTTTTATTTTGTTGTTGAATCACCATAACAAAAACTGGTCCAAATACTATCGATACTATCAACGAACCAAACCATAAACACGATGTAAAAATCAATTACTTTTATCTCGTTTCCCCAACGTTACCGTCTCAGTGCGCATTCAGATACGGAACTGTCTCAAGTTCACTCGGGACCCGTGATAAATGATGGCTTGCAAGCTGACTTACGCATCTTTCTACTTCCACACTCCTTCCTTCTAAAACAGCATATCTCACTTCGACTATCCACGTGAATCCCGACATACCTTCTTCGGACATAGGAATACATTTTGGAAGATGCAACGTTTCGTAGATGCTATTTAGTACGGTCAAATCGTACATAATTTTACCCTAAACTCGCAAATCAAGTAGTATCGCTGCATTTTTGGTATGTTGTTTAGACACCATAGGACACTATAAAACCATATTTTGCAAGCAAAAAAAAGTTGTGCTAGCTGGGTAGTACGTGAAAAACTGCGAAATTTACGGCCATTTTTTAGTTTCTGATTTTTATTTTAAAAACCTTTCGTTTTTGATATCATATGTAAATAAACGTTTAAAGACTAATAAATTTCCAACAAGTTGAGCTAACATGCATTACCGTAAGTCTTATAGTTTCAGAGATTCGAGACTTTAAAAAGTACCCCTTTTTGTAAACTAGATAAATTTTTGTGTTTTGCTAACGTTTTAGACTTAATATCGCCTCACCTAATTATGTTACGAAAATCATGCAATATTGACCTTATAGCGCACTTAATATTCTTTAATTTAAGGGTAAAATTAGGTCAGTGAACTTTGTAGTTGAAAGTATAAGCCCGAAATTCCAAAGGCAGGAGGCCCGCTATCTAAGTTTTTCATACAAATCGCAAGTCGAGTTGCAAAGCTGCAATGTTGGTATATTATAAAGGCCTTATAGATATATACGAAAATGCATATTAAAAGAAAAACAAAAAAATAATTTGGGCATTGGACGTAAAAAACGGAAAAAAAAATCGCACTTTTTTTAGTTTTTGACGTTTAACTAAAAATCTATTATCTTTTTGATACTGATTGCTATAAAACTATTAAAGAACATTAAATTTGAAAGGATTTGACCTACGTTGCATCACCGTAAGTTATATATATTTTGAGATACGAAGTGCCCTTTTATCAAAACATAAACAAATTTTAGGTTACGTTAAAGCTATTCACTAAATATTGGCAAAACGTTCGCGCTAAAAAAAAAAGTTATTGTAGATAATAACTACATTAAATTTGGAACAAAATGAGCCGATAACAATTACTGTAAGTCTTATAGTTGGGGGTATACGAGGCGTCAAAACATGCATTTATTTTCTTAACTTAATGAAGGGCTCATTTTGAAATGTCCTATCTCTAAATCTATATAATTTTGGGTAATGCAAGGTAGCTCAAATCCTTTCAAATTTAATATTCTTTCATAGTTTTAAAGCAATTAGTATCAGAAAGTTATAGTTTTTTAGTGAAACGCCAAAAACTAAAAAAAGTCCGATTTTTTTTCAGTTTTTTACGTCCAATACCTAAATCCTTTTTTTTTTCTTCTTGTAATATGCATTTTCGTGCATCCCTATAGAGCCTTTATAATATACAAAAACTGCAGCTTTGCAACACGACTTGCCATTTGTATGAAAAACTTAGATAGCGGACCTCCTGCTTTTTGAATTCCGCGTTTTTAGTTTCAATTACAAAGTTTACTGACCTGATTTTACCCTTAAATGAAAGAATATTAATTGCGCTATTAGATAATTATTTCATGTTTTTCGTAGCATAATTAGGTAAGGCGATATTAAACCAAGAACGTTAGCAAAACTCAACATTTTATCTAGTTTACAAAACAGGATACTATTTGAAGTCTCGAATCTCTGAAACTATAAGACCTACGGTAATGCATGTTACCTCATCTTGTTACAAATTCGTTCATCTGTAAACGTTACCTGATGCATATTGTCAAAAAACGTAAGGCTTTTTTTATAAAAATCAGAAACTAAAAATAGACAGTAAATTTCACAGTTTCTCACGTATAACGCAGCTAGCACAACTTTTTTTTGCTTGCAAAAAGTGGTTTTATACTGCCCTATGGTGTCAAAATAACATACCAAAAATGCAGCTTTACTACATGTTTTGCGAGTTTAATATACGATTTGACCGTACTAATTGGAACGTATGAGCTTGTAAGCTAAATGCCAGTGTGAATAATTCATTGAGCGTATTTTATGATATCGAATTTTTTGGCAGGTTAAGGGTTTAGGTTAATATTAATGTACGTGTGTGTTTTAGCTGAGTTCGTACAAAAATGAAGAGGTACTTTACGTATCCGTACGTTCCAACAAATAACGTGTTTGTTATTTTTATCATGTGTACAGTCAACCTATCGAACACACTCTAGAACCTTGTTAAAATAACAAGCAGTACAACAATTACAATAAGAGCAGTATAACAAGTTACAATTACAATTGTAAGAAAGGTCTTACAGCGTCACTAGTTCCTAAGTTCCAATTGGTATAGCGTACACTTGATGAAGAACTCAAGCGTGTGTATTTGATACGGGTGAATATTTTAATGGCGATTACTATCGGACCTAAGGGTTTACATATATTGTTTTAGGAAATTAAGCAATTTTTTTTCATACAAAATAATTGAGCGTGAAATGTATTGCTTCCACATTAATTAACGTAGACATAAGTATCTAAACGTTATACGAGTGTCTTGTCAGTTGGACGGCATACATTGCTGCCGGGTTAACTTTTTGTTTAGTTAATGAAATGATTATCTTATACAATTCGTAGGATCGATATTATAGCTGGATTAATTATTAGCCCGTATAAAATACACACGTTGTATTTTGAAAGGTCATATTATAAGGATATTTGGTGGAACAAATCAAATTGTTTTATAAAATATTTTTTGAGTTGTATTTTAAAGAACTGTATAAAAAAAGAAATACCTCGGGTGGCCGAGGTACTTCGGTATTTTTTCTTTAGTATAGGTATGCTGACATTGACATGACGTTTAACATGCTGAGTGGGTATCCTTTTTAACTCTAAACTGTGTTTAAATATATGTATTTTCTTTCATTCTTAATATTTAACCTTTAAGACCCAATGTCCATTACAATGTACATACTTGTTGCAATCCAATTTGAATCTTTTATGAAACAATTAAAGTAGATCTTTTGTTTCATGGCTTTCTGAAACAAAATTCCCGCCTATGAACAGATGGTTCAAATTCAAAATAGGAGAAGTAGGTAACTATGGTGACGAGGTTAAAGTGATACTAAGACTTTTATAGAAGCGATTAGGAACACAACTTCAAAGTGGCAGGCGGCAGCGGGGCATGTTGCAACCCGTCTCGGAAGAGACAGTTTGCGTGGCACTCTCTGGTATGCTCTGGTAATACATGAGTAAAAGTTTTATAGAGTGCGTAGCCAAGTTGCCGATCGCTGACGCTCAGTAGCGTAGAAAGAAAGAAAGAAAAAAGATTTATTGCCACACATACAAAAGTACAATATATACAAAAAAAAACAACATAATTAACTCTCAACAAAAAGAAACATAACCATAAAATTGTGGCAACAGGAGTATGCTCAGTAGTTTGCTCCCGGACAGACTGGCTGTCACAGAGCTGATTTTCAGCCGACGACTATTCGTTTACAATACAAAGTGCGGGGGGGGGGGTCTTAGATTACAAGGTAAGAGACAAAGAAAAAGAAAAAACCATATTGTACAAATGAAAAAAAATATATATGTATAAAATTTAAAACATGTTACATAAACTAAACCAGAAACTTAGAAATAGTACACAAAAGTTGGACTGGGCAAAGTATATTTATGTATATAACTGTATTAACTTAACAAAAAATATGAAAACGGGCAATTTAAAAGGTACGTAGCGTAGTCTTCCCTATCCATCACTCTTTTATATTAACGAGGTTAAGACAGTTGCGTTTCATTTGCCTTGCGAGTGTGAGAAGAAACCGGACTTAACCCATCGGAGCCTCGAAAGAGGCCCAACACTAACGAGCCCGTCATATTAATGTCTGGCTGTGCTGAAACCGCTGAAGGGAGATAACGCTCCGAACAGCATCCCCAAATCTCTTTAAAGGGATATGAGAAGACAACCACAGCTGAAACTGATAGATAGCGATTGGCATATTTGCTACGCACTCTAATCTGTTTTTTTGGAAGTCAATTGGAAAAAAGCGGAGCGAGTGATATAGTACTATGCTCCATGGTAGTATTACCGTGTGATGAAAAGTCCAAGCTTGGATGATGATGATATATAAAACTCTAGCCAATCTATAATACACTCCGTTTGATCTTAGAAAACCCTTCGGATCCAAGAAAGAGACGCAAGGCTCGGGTTACATTGGCGACACGTGTGACGTGTGTTTATCGTGATAAAGCAGGACAGCAGTAGGTATTACCTTCGTGTGTTCCCAAGGGTTTTCTAACTGCTATTGCACTGTATAGGTATCTGCACGAGGGTTGAGGTGAATGATTACACACACATCCAAATGAAGTACTAATTGCAAAAAATGTAATAAATGAATGACTTGCGTCAACATATTGAAGTAAATCCCTTAAACAAACTTTTTGGTCAATCTTACAGTTGCGATTAGGTTTGCTGTCAGTACGAAAAGAACACTAATTTCAAATTCCCCGTGTGTTTACATGACATGTTGATGTGTTCGTGGCTTCAACTCTGGTGCCGATACCTATACCCGCTTTTACATTACACTTGTACCATCCCGGAAGCGATCAATCGCCATACGTTACCGTTATCGAAGGGCGCTCGCACAATGCCTTACAAATGTGCCGTAAGTGCGCGCTAAGTATGTCGTCAGGATCCAATGTGTTACTTTGTTAAACTTCATGACTTAAGTTTTAAGGCTGAGTCACACAGGATGCCTGTGCAGCACGTCACGCGCACGTGCACGCCACGCAAGATCTTTTTCACATTTAAGGACACATCATCATCAGCCTATGATAGTCCACTGCTGGATACGTCCAGCCGGGCCAGCCGGGCCTCTCGTATTAACTATGCGTATAAACGCATTAAGAGCTAAATGCCCATAATCGCCACGCTGGGCAAGCAGATTGGCGATCGCAGTAATGTGTCCACTATGATGACGCTACTGCCCATCATCCATCTTTTATCAAATAATGGTCAGTGACACTTCAATCCCTTAGTCGGCTCTTACGACACCCGCAGGAGGAGTTGGGGTGGTGACAAATGTATTCTTACTGCCGTCACCACACGGCAAACACTTAGGGACAGCCAAATAGTGTGAAATTAAAAAAACATTAATGACTACAGTCAGGTTTGTAACGCCAATCAAGCATTAATTAAGCACAAAATTTCTATAAAAACTCAATTTTGGTGTTAATTTTCTAAACTATAAGCGATATTTTGATACGTATATAAGAACGCCGACCAAGCTTCAAATTGAATATCGTACTTAATTAGACGTAGTTTAGCGAAAAGGATCCAAACTCTGTTTGTTACTAAAATAAATGACTTTTCCTTTTGACATGAGATTTAAATTGAATTGACCGTTTTTTGTGGACTGGATCCTTTTCAATAAACTATGTACCTACAATTGTCGTTACGAATCTGACCGCAATTAAGGATTTTTAATGTCACACCAATTTGAGAGTGAACATGCCCGCAAGCGGTGTGCCATTTAATATGACATTTGCATACTCTACAACACGCACGCCACGCACACGCTCACCTGCTGCACATGCATCCAGCGTGGTTTGGCCTTAAACACGATCATAACCGTTTGCTAACTCATGGTACGACTATAGTTACGCCTAGTTATATCAACGCCCCGATGAAACACGTCGCGACGACAAAATGCGTCGTCTAATTTTACGACGCTGACGCATCTGCTGACATTATCTGTCATAAACGAGACACGGGTTATCAACGTTTATGGAGATCATTTAAAAACGATTGGACTTATTTAAATATTTAGCAAACACGTGTACACTGTACACGTCGAGCTTCGTGCTCAATTATTTTGTATGAAAAAAAAAAACACTCATTTCCTAAAGAAAATGTGAACAGGTTCCCTAGGTCCGATAGTAAACGTCGTTAAAATATTCGCCCGTATCAAATACATACGCTGTATGAGTAGAAATATAGCGTTCCCGACCCGTGGTCCAACCGCTATGTCCAACTGGTTGCGCCACAGAATATTTTTTTTTACTGTCATATAACCTCCTGGATCCCCCGTTCCTCGCTTGAGGACATAAGATTTAAAAAAATCTCCGGCTAAATGTCAAAGCAGCATAACAAGTAGGCATGTGTAGAAAGTTTCCGAACGAAACTGTCAATCTAATAAAATAAACATGGAGTATCAGGCGGCCAATCACCGATCAGTACGGCTTAGACAGCTGACACTACTTGCAACACTATGTTCCGCGGTAAGTAAACATTAATTTATATCAATGAAAGTGTAATTATATATTTTTGTTTACTGTTGATTAGTAAATATATGATGTAATTCATGCATTAGTATTTAGGTTTCCTTTGTATAATTACAAAACTTTAGTTTTATGAATCTTTGAAGTTTATGTACTCGTGCGAGTATGCAAGGACTTACACATATAAATTATGTTCTCGTACGAGTAACATCGGTCTCAATAAATAAGTTTTTTATTTTACACGAATGTTAAATATTTTTTATTTCCAATTTTCAGCCTTAAAAAGACAGTGAAATTGAGGAATACCGGAACTTCGACGAATCCGACGGTCTTTCCGAAGGTGAAGATGTGTATATTACAAGTACGTCCTTCCAGAAATCTAGGCACCCTTTTGTCAGGTCAAACCTTTAGGCTCTCGGTTGCATTACGTCTGGGCTCAGACTGTGTAGCCCCACATAAATGCCACTGCAACGCTAATGTGTCGTCGAAGGGGCTGCATGATCTCTCGTGCAATAGAAGTGCTGGCCGTATAGCACGCCACGCTACCATAAATGATATCCTGCGCCGAGCGTTCACTTCCGCGGGATTGCCTGCAGTCCTGGAGCCTACGGGTCTAGCGCGGGACGACGGGAAGCGGCCAGATGGCATGACTCTTGTTCTCTGGGAGCTGGGGCAGCCTTTAGTATGGGACGCTACATGTGTGGATACCCTGGCGCCGTCCCATCTCCCAGGAACTTTGAAAAAGGCGGCCGGAGCGGCTGCGGAAGCAGCTGAACTCCTCAAGCGGCGCAAATATGCAGCTATAGATTCAAGCTGCATATGTGTGCCGTTTGGGGTAGAAACACTTGGCCCCTGGGGACCTGGAGCCCACGAGATTTTTAAAGGGCTCAAGAAGCGGCTCGTAGACGCCACCGGTGATCAGAGAGCTGGCAATTACCTCGTCCAGCGAATAGCAATTGCTATTCAGCGAAGTAATTCCACCAGCCTTCTGGGCACCCTACCATCAGGCACGGAGCTCGAGCCTATTTTTTATTTGTAAATATTTGTTAACGTGTAGTATTTGTAGATATAGTTTTATTTCCTTAGTGTTACTTTATTATTATTATTATTTTTTGTATATTTTTAAATTATTAATGTTATATAATATATTTTTGTACCAATTAATGTGATTACCTATAAAGTTATTTAATTTGTCTAACATGCAACTTGCATACCATTGTTAAGTATATATTGTGTACTCGTACACAGTTTAGAAAAGTTAATTTTGTTACTGGCTTTTATTTGTAAGTCTGTGCTGCCTATTACAAATATAACTATATTTTGTAAGTTTATAATCATATGTAGAGGAAAAGATTTGGATCTGTTTGAGACTAAATTCATTTCATTGTTCTCTAATAAGTACAAATATGTGGTTTTTGTATTTTTATACGTAATTAAACGATTTTTGTACCGTTTTGTTTCCTTTCATATAAGTACCTCGAGTGAGGACATAGTCCCTTTGTACTCGCATGAGACCATAAGGAAAAATCTGATGGAAAACCCCTGGATTTTTTTAATTATTTTTCCTACAATATGGGTTGCTTGCTTATTTGATTTATTGAAAAAAATATCAGTTTTGCTTGATTTGACACCTCCAGGATCCAGGAGGATAATTATGACCCATAGTACAACTGAGGGGCAATTGTCCAACTAGTATACGTAAATATATGTTCCAGTATTGGACTGTCGATAAATTTAGTGTCATCATCATCATCATCATCATCAGCCTGTGATAGTCCTTTGCTGGACGTAGGCCTCTCCTATTGACTATGCGTATAGACGCATTAGGAGGTAAATGCCCATAATCGCCACGCTGGGCAAGCGGATTGGCGATCGCAGTAATGTGTCCATGTCCACTATGATGACGCTGCTGCCCATCAACAATCTTTCGTTAAATAATGGTAAGTGACACTTCAATCCCTTAGTCGACTCTTACGACACCCGCAGGAGGAGTTGGGGTGGTGACAAATGTATTCTTACTGCCGTCACCACACGGCACAAATTTAGTGTACCGTGGTACAATAATTGGACCACGGGTAAACTAACTTCCTCGTAGTAGAATCGGTTGGACTACGGATAATTTTACTTCCCCGTGGCACAACCAGTTGGCCATAGCGGTTGGACCACGGGTCGGGAGCGAAATACAGGATCTCTAATTTCCCTTATCGCATCGTAATCTAAATCTTTCTAAATCTTCAGCTTCACTCGTTTCCATATATCTGTCTATGAAACCTCACAAACATGTTCTATCCTGGCTGATAGCCAAACCCATACGCAACTTAACTTAGCACTAGTAGCTATAGTTATTTTACAAAATGTCTTATCACACAAGTATTACCTACCCAAATCCGTCTTTTACAAAAATAGAACCCTGCACATTCTTTTGCGGATAAGCTGAGCAATTTACAACTTTATTTTCATACGAGTAAAGCTTCTACGAGTTCTAAATAGTTTTATGCAGTACTTATGCTAACGAATTAGGCTAAATTGAACCTTCTGTGTTTACGTTAAGGCTTTATCAATATCAATTATCTACGTTGATTGTTGGTTTATACCGGAGTCGGGGTAATTTCGATCTATTATGTAGACGTGTAAGGTTTTTATCATTTGTAGCAATCTAAATGTTGGTTAGTTAAAGGAACTACGAACTATTTATTGTTAAATTATGAATTTAATATTTCAGTTTATAAACATACCCATACATAATTTGAGTAACATAGTTTAAAGATCAAGGTTTCTTATATTGTAACCATTTTCAAATATGTATATGAATGTAAAACTGAAATAAACATTCCAATTCTATTGGTATAGTTGAATTGAATTGTTTATTTACGATTTATAAAAATCGGTTCACGATTCTAGAGCGGACACTAAGGGTCTCCCCAAACTAGTCGACGCCGTTTCGGCAAATCGCGTACGGAAAAAGCTTTATGTCAACGCAATAAGAGCGAGGACATCGTAAATCGGCTCGGCCCACGCGAAACGACGACTTTCGACGGAAAAACGGCGTTTTGACGTAAAGCTGTTCGCATTCGTACGACACTGTTTGCACGCACACGTTCGCATTCGTAAATCTCCTAATACCGCCGTACGGTGCCGGAAAGAGTTGAACGGCTCCGATCACGGCCGAGTACCTACGATAAGGACCGTTCAGAGCTGGCGGAAGCCGTTCAGCGTCTTCGACGGCCGAACATAGCTGACGACGGCCGAAAAGAGCCGATGACGGCCGAAGTAGCTACTGATGTGTTTGTATTTATTCATTTGAATTATTACCCACATTAAAATCTACAATACTCGTAGATCTGACAACACGAAGTAATACTCGTACTGTCGTAATCATACACGTCTGTTCAATTTCAAACTCAGGTTGTTACTAGCAACTAGTCTCCAAAAATGAGATTTACGATTGTCGATCACCCGCTGTCCTATCTATCTGTTCGTCGGACTCAGCGGCTGTACGCGTGCTGTCGGACGTCTCGACGGCAGGACGAAGCACGGAAGAGCCGACCGACGCTTTACATGTTGCGAAAGCAAATCGCAGGCGATCGAGCGTTTCTACGGCCGCAAGGAGGGTGAGACTGCTTAACGCAGGTGTTCAACCGCGGAGACGGTCGATCGGCTAAATGCGAATAGTGTGGTGTAAAACACTCGGCGAAAGCCGACTCCGCGTCGACTGTCGACTGGTTTGGTGAGACCCTAATGCGATTCAGTTTAGGACCTAAATTGAATCGCAATGTGTCAGTTCCATAGAATAACTGTCAAAAACTGACAAGCCGAACCTAAACTGAATCGCATTTAAGAGATCATGTCGGCCCCATAAACTCTGACGTTCTCTTTTTTCTTATATTGGCACAACAAAGTGGCTTCACTCCACCTGATCGTAAGTGAAAAGTATAGCACAAATCGCGACGGCAACGCACAGGAGATCAGTAGTAACCTGTCAGTTGCCACCGCCTTGCTGGCCCGCTAGGTGCTTCTTCACGCTTCGTTTAAAGGGCCCCAACTTATAAGTATGAGAAAACATACATGACTCATATAAATTAATTTAAAAAGCTACATGATTTTGCCAATTTTATTATCAGTCTTTGTGTGTCTCACCATTAATACATATTTTGTTCACCTAATTGAACGGTTGTTGGGGATACATAGCAAATCAATAGGTACCGTATTTCGTCATTTGAATATACCCCTAGCACTCGTATTTATGTGAGCGTGACGCGTTGAGATTGAAATGAAATTGGTATCATATCAATTTTATAAATCTAATTTGCCTTCAGGGTGCGTAGCGGAGTAGGGGTAGATTTTGCCTTGTGAACAATTTATTTATATTTTCTGTTTTTATAACATTCAGATTTTTGCCTCACATGACATTTTGTTTTCGACATTCAAATTTAAGTATTAAACTTACTACTAGTTAGATTACTTATTAATATGTAGTAGGTATATGTAGGTACGTAATTTATATGTATTTTATATTAAAACTGTATGTATATTATATGTACGAATTTATTATAGTAGGTAATATCTACTATAAATAAAGGTTTCTTTGTCTATCAATTTTTTGATATTATAGTCCACTATTTTGCTTTTTTAAAGAAATCCTTGTACAGTCAAGGGCATTAATATATATACACTTCTCCATACTGATCCCTTACAAATGTGTCTATATATTAATGCACTCGACTGTACCTGTTCCAATTGCTGTGTATAGGTATATATATTTTCACCTAAATCTTGTATCCTTACAATAAAGGAAGCAAAAATTGAGCTTACCGTGGGACAAGGTCGATTTGTGTAATATATCCCAAGAAATTTATATTTATTTACGTATATAAATAGTGTGAACTTCTCTGTCCTTAACAGGATCGCATGTAGCGACAAGGTATTTTTCCTGAAATTACAAAAATACTTTTCTCATTTAAGTTGGTCATCGGGCTTCGTGCCAGCCTACGATACGATCAAAGGAAACCAAATCACTAGGCTTGCATGAATGATTCGCCAAGATTGACCGCTAGGTGACGTAATACAAGTGCCGGCCCGTAGTATCAGTTGTGGCAGTAGTTTAATGTAATATTTGACCGAAAGGCTTTTTAGGGTTCCGTAGCCAAAATGGCAAAAACGGAACCCTTATAGATTAGTCATGTCCGTCTGTCCGTCTGTCCGTCTGTCACAGCCGATTTACTCGGAAACTATAAATGCTACAGTAACGAAATTTGATAAGGATATGTGTTGTACAAACCGCTACTGGATTATGATACTAAATTGTAAAAAAAACCATTGGGGTGGGGGCCCTCCATACATGCAACTGAGGGATGGAAAATTTTTTTTAGTTGTTTATAAGCGTGTGGGGTATTAATAGAAAGGTCTTTGAAAATGATATGAAGTTTTATAAATCTCATTTTTATTTAAGCAATTCGTTTTCGAGATATCAGCTCTCAAAGTCTGAAAAATTTGTCCCCCCCCCTCTATTTTTTAAACTAGGCGATATAAAATTCAAAAAAAAATATATGTTATGCACAATAATAAACTCTCTCAACGATTTTTGGTTTGATCAAATTATCTCCTATAGTTTTTGAGGTAGGTTGATTTAACTGTATTTTTTTAATAATAAATTGATAATGGTACGGAACCCTTCGCGCGCGAGTCCGACTCGCACTTGGCCGGTTTTTATAAGACATGCCGCAACAACATGTCACGCATAGTGACTATAATAATTAATTTAGTTACTACGCGTGACTATTTCATTAATTTCTTATTTCATTTATTTTCCGGTACACCTAACCGAAATTATATTAATTTTAACTCGAAATGTAAAGCAGGCCATCGCGCTTGCTCCAATTATGTCGTTGCGAGCGCGATAAAATTTAAGTATCGAGTAAAACTTAACGTATCCTTTAATTTTCCATTCATGATACGGCTACAGAGGTGTGATAATCATACTGAAAAAAATACTAAGTTGGATTAACAGATCTTGCGTAATTCTACCCGGAAATTAAGGTTGAATTCGGTCATATCATTTTTTTTTATTTTACCAAACTTTTATGTTGGCATTCTACTAAATTAATTTGGTTGACTACACCAGTTTTTGGTTGATTTCACCAGTTGTTTGGTTGTACAATGTTTTTTGTTGATTTAACCAGAACTCTGGTATCGACTTCAACCTTTTTAGTTTTGTAAATTTGATAGCAAGGAGTTGTTACATATATCAAAGGTTCCTCGTAATATAGCCAACCTAAGTCACTTTGGTAGTTTTTTTTTCAGTGCACGCTGCTATTCTTAACTCTTTAGGAACATACCTACTGATTATATTATGCACGCCTTATTTGAAGAAAGTTAGTCCCTTGGTAAAATATATAAAAGAAAAGTGTTTTTAATTTGAATGAAAATAGCAAATTCAAACTCACGAACCAGTCGAAAGTTCGAAACTATAGTTACAGTAACTACACTTGTCTAAGTATCTAAGGTTTTTCATTATCAGTCTCCCTACTGTTCCTTCTTGTTTCTCAAACTTTGCCAACAAATTTGGGCAACAAATAAGGCGGAGTAACGCGTGATAAGCCCGAGTACGCGAAAATCCATTATTTTTATTTTTACCCGCTCATTACTACAAAATGAAGTGATTTAAGAACAGTAGTCGGTGATTTTTCTCAAGTTTCTTGGATATTTCAAGCTTAGCAATGTACAAATTGCAGAACATTGCCAAAATTGCGGGAATATACTTGGAAATTCCCGAGAATTTTCATGAGAATTTAAGAGTAAGTTCTCATTGAGAATGTTTCCATGAGAACTTATAAAAATATGTTATAAATAATTATTTTAAATCGTAAATAAGTAAACAAGAGTTATAAAGGTTAACTGGAAGACATCCCTTACAGGGATAAGTTCCTTTGTACCCGTCAAATTCTTTATAAAAATGTGTATTTTTGCCTGTGTTTTGTGTACAATCAAGAATTTACATACATACATACATACAAGATAGTAAATATAACTCATAAGGCGTGTATTATAAAGGCATACATTTTCTTTATGACGACGAAGAATAACTCAATATCACGCCAACAGATTTCGATAATTCTTTTTTTAATCGACTTCAAAACCTTGATGATGGAATTTCGGGGAAATCAGTTGAAATCGGTTTTTTTTTTGGTGATAATTTAATAAAAAAACAGAATTCAATCAACTTTAATAGTCTCTAATATTGATAAGCGATAATTAAAGTACATTTTCAAGTGGACTTTTAGGTTATTACCATAACCAAGGGCATGGTCAATAGTCAAGTTAACCTACTGGCAGTTCGATGCTGTCCTACTTGAAGGACGGCTAAACTTAGCCCGTATGGTGGCGATAGATCGATAACGCCTTACTGATGCAGCGGTCACCATCTGATATCATTCCAAATTATGTACTTACATGTGAAAGTGTAAGTTTTTGTATGCCTATAGTATATGTAACTATAAAGTGGCCATGTGGTGACGGCAGAAAGAATACATTTGTCACCACCCAACTCCTCCTGCGGGTGTCGTAAGAGTGGACTAAGGGATTGAGTTGGCACTGACCATTATTTGATAAAGGATTGATGATGGGCAGCAGCGTCATCGTAGTGAACACATTACTGCGATCGCCAATCCGCTTGCCCAGCGTGGCGATTATGGGCATTTACCTCCTAATGAGTCTATACGCATAGTTAATAGTCTCCTATTAACTATGCGTATAGTAGACGCATTAGAGAGAGGCCTACGTCCAGCCGTGGACTATCATAGGCTGATGATGATGATGATGGTGATGATAGTATAAAGAAAGCAATCAAAATATTGATAATTCGTTTTTAAAGGCTCATTCAGGTTGGTATTTTGATTTGCGGTCGAATGCTGATAGCGATCCCGCGGCGCTCCACCAAGAGGCGGAGCCGGCTTTCGTCGGTGGTTTTAGACGGTAGTCCACTAGTGGTTAGTCCGTCATAGCCCCCTGGTTTCCTCTGGACTAGGCGGCATGCGTAAATGCATTTCCCCAACATTAAAAAAAAAAAAAATGGTTGGTATTTTGATTATAAAAAACCGGTCAATAGCATGTCGAGCCATGCTCAGTATAGGTTTCCGTAGATATTCAAAAACAGCTGGGCTGATGATGTTTTGAATAGTTTTATTTTAAAGTACTCTGTAAGCCCATTATTCATGATTGATTTCATGTTTTTTGGACCCACGGATCAAAAGTTAGAGGGGGGACTAACATTTATTTTTCTTCGGATGCGATTATCTCCGAAAAATTTGTCTTAAAAGATCTACTCAACAATACCCCACACTATGTCCCCATTTTACGTGTAGGAGAGTATACCCTAATAAATTGTTTTTCTATGTTTTCTACTACTTTGTGGCGTGATTAATACCGCGTGTACCAAATTTCTAGTACGAAAGGCCACTGAGATAGCTCAGCTCAGCTGCGGACATGGCCAAACTATAAGGGTTCCTAGTTTACTATGGAACCCTAAAAAGTAGTAGTACATTGTGCATCAAGGGAGGTAAGTACGGAATTACTAACGAGAGTGTTAGAAGACTTTTATGACTCGAGTTAGTATTCCGCTTACCGACCGTGATGCATACAATGTTTTTCATCACACTTGCCGACAAAAAAATAAGTTTTTAGACATAATAATATTATTAAATAACATACTGACATTTCTATTACTCCCTAGGGAATTTCAATTTTCTATTACTCCCGCTACGCACGCAAATAATGGCGCTCTTAGACAGCAAGTGTGATGAAAACAACATTAGTTTCACTGGGGCGACTGGCCCCATACAAAAAACATTTTTATCCCCTATTCTTTTCCGTCGTTTTCTAATACACACTTTTGCATATTTTTTTCTAGAACACGCTTATAAATAGTTAATAATACGCATTGTAGCATATAAAGGGCATTGTGTAAAATATTTCAGCGAAAGAGCTTTTTTTGGGTTTAGATAAATCGTGCTTGTGCTTTTTCTAATAAAATACTTAATGAGAAAATTATTTATTACTAATAGTGACAGCGAAACATTTTGAATTATGGAAATATTTGTCAAACGAGTAATGAAAAGTTAGTCAGTCATACTGCAAAAATATGAAAAACATAAAAACAGGCCATATATCAACTTTAAATGGGAGATATTATGAAACTTTTTGCAATATTTTAACATGAACTTTACTATCGTATAAACTCAATTGAAACTGCAATCGAAAACAACCCAATTGACAAATTACCTCTATGTACAGTCAAAGACAAAATAAGGTGTACACAAAAATGTTCAAAAATATATCCCAGTGCGCTCTAATTCTGTGTAATAAGAACATCGTAACATATTTATGAGCGTTTTCTTTCGATACTTATTTTTGCACTTGACTGTACCAGGCAAATAAGGTGCCATTAAAAACGTAACTTTAGTTAGCTTGATTTTTATTAGTATGGGCCAGTTTTTGTTAGTATCCCTTTCCGACCGGTTTGATATAATCCTGCAAATGACTTTGCAAAAATCCTGTCACCAATTAAATTGTATTTTCGAGCTCAAACCTATACCGATCGAATCTGCAGACACTAGCCGACACGTAAAAGTAGCAAATACCTTAGGGCGGCCGCATCAGTCAGTCGTAAGACGGCGTTGAAGATGGCCATGTATTTTGGTGGGAGTAGTAGCACACGTAAGTTCACAATTTCGTATATTTGTGGTGACAAACCTTCTATTAATTGATTGATATTTACTCTTAAAGAGTTAAACGTTTTTATTTAGCACAAATTAGAATTAAATTAAGTGCTTTTGTGTAAACAATATGCCCATAAATAATAAGTGCACAAAATTGTAGGTTCGGACGTAGCTCGTAAATCGTTCATCATAAATATTTGCACGATTATGCATAATCGGTCTGTGCACAAAATTAAACCAAGAAAGATGGTCATATGTTTTGAAGAATTGGTTACATATTTCGTCTAATTCGTCTAATTTGTTACATATTTCATCGTATTTCAATCAGCGTATCCAAGGAACTAGGGTTAATCCTTGTACTTTCATCTTGGTTAGGCACTCCATAGTTGTGCATACCTAATATCTCTCGAATTGCTTTAGCTTTGCTATTATGAATGTTGCTCTTTTGAACTCTGCTTATTTGTGGATTAATGATGAAAACACACTCAAGAAGGACGTCCAATCTTGATAGTTTCCGGTGAACTTTGCTATGTCTATCTTCGGAAGCTTCACATCATCACTAAAGCTAGGTGTGAGATTACTGCTAATTCTGCATGTGTACGACGTAGTACTTTCTAGCATATGCTTTTTAAGTATTAAACCACAAATATTTTCTTGTTTGGCTATTAAAACCCGTTAATTCCGTTCACATCTTTAAATCTATTGTTGAATTACTGCGGAAAAACTCAATGTGTAGTAAATATAGTTTTTTTTCTTGTGTGAATTTGTATAATGTAATGTGATTTCTAGATTCGTCGTTTTTCTCAGTCAGTAAAAGTATATATTGCAAATAGTACTGTTTATTACACGTTGATTCCTATAAATCGTCGCTTTGATCCATTCATCATATTATTATTAGCATTGATAATACATTTCATCTTCTCGAAATCATGAAGTGAAAATTTTGATTTTTATTTCCTAATTTACCCCCTAAAAGTAGCTCTCATAATTATAACTCTTTTTTTACATTCCACATCCATCGTTGGGTCAACAACTTACATAGGTGTGCGAAAATTCAACTCAATCTGCCCAGTAGTAGTGTCGGAGTAAATCGGTTGTAACAGACGGACAGATAGACACGCCAGTGATCCTATGAGGGCTCCGTTTTTAGGGTTCCGTAGCCAAAATGGCAAAAACGGAACCCTTATAGATTCGTCATGTCCGTCTGTCCGTCTGTCCGTCTGTCACAGCCAATTTACTCGGAAACTATAAATGCTACAGTAACGAAATTTGGTAAGGGTATGTGTTGTATAAACCGCTACAGGATTATGATACTAAATTGTAAAAAAAACCATTGGGGTGGGGGCCCTCCATACATGTAACTGGGGGATAAAAAAAATTTTTTAGTTGTATATAAGCGTGTGGGGTATTAATAGAAAGGTCTTTGAAAATGATATGAAGGTTTATACATTTCATTTTTATTTAAGCAAATCATTTTCGAGATATCAGCTCTCAAAGTATGAAAAATGTGTCCCCCCCCCTTTATTTTTTAAACTACGCAATATAAAATTCTAAAAAAAATATATGTTATGCACATTAATAAACTCTATCAACGATTTTTGGTTTGATTAAATTACCTCCTATAGTTTTTGAAGTAGGTTGATTTAACTGTATTTTTTTAATAATAAATTGATAATGGTACGGAACCCTTTGCGCGCGAGTCCGACTCGCACTTGGCCGGTTTTTTTTTTCTTCTTGTAGTACGGAACCCTAAAAATGTAAGATCGCTTATGATAGAAAGTTTTTTCGTGAAATACTGTGTTTTATTAATGTTTTTCGGCATGTCCATACTAATTTGCAAGATCTTGCATTTACATACAGATCCTGAACGTCACTTTCGTGCATGCGATTTTTTTTAATGATAAAAGGCAATTTGATTTTTTTTATTATTTTTTTACAAGTATTCGAAGATAATTTAAAACGATCTACATGCATTTTTCTTAATAATTTAGATATTTTTGTCTCGGTCGTAAAGGGGTATGGGTCGATTATTATTATACAAGTGAGTACCTTGTATAATACCCATGAGGAAAAGCAAAATTTATAAAAGTATATTTCCGAGGCTAAAAGAAGCAAGTATTTTTTTTTGCAATTTCAAATGCTTCACTGCATAAATAAGTATATTATTTATAAAATTATCGCTATAAATGAAATTATAAGTTTTTTTTACATATTATGCCAGGTTTTGTTTTCATCCATCTGATGTTTAGCAATTAAGTGTGACAAGATTAATACAGCACAGTAACAAAATCGTTTCCTAAAATTCGTTTCTTATTGCGTAACGATTAAAAACTGTTTAAAACAATGTCATTTTTCTTTAAAATATACGGAATCCGGCAAATTTCATACGATACTTCAAATTTGGTCAGAAATCCGCTGTTAAAATTTTTCCCTTTACTAACGGGCACATTGTATAAGTTTCTACCTTCGTATTATCCCATACTTGTATGTATAACACCCTGTATCTACACGTGTAGTATCTTTTTCCCTAATAGACCTAATATCCTCACAAAGTTATTACTAACCGGCGTCTCTCTGGACCTTTTTTCTCGACGTAAATCGTTTTAAGTTAGCCTCTTAAGGGTCACATGTCGCAATGGTGGACATTCAGAGCTAATGTTTACCGTGTCTGAATTATATTGAAAATGGATTTAGTTGTGTTTGCTCGCTTACTTTATTCTTTCTTTAGAAACTTTCGAACTTGTGAGTTTATAACAATGAACTTTTTTTTATATATAGCTTAGCTTTCGTTTTACATCGTATGCCTGCTAAGTTAGATTTAAGTTATGTAAGTTGTAAATTGTACAGTTTTGTAAAGAATACCGTACCAGTGACTTTTTTTAGAGCTCAATCTTCAGGTCGTTCCGTTTTCTAGTCGTAATTTAATACAAAATCAATAAACTTCCAAATACAATAGGATTTTGGTATTTTTTGTTCAGTACCTATAAAATACTGAAAGCTGTTTGGCCCTAATGCCTACGTAGCGCCACCTAGTGGCAGAAAAAATAAAACCCTCATTGGTATTACATATTTTCCTCCTGAATACTGTCAGCGATCAAGGCTAATATTTTCTCACCTAAACGAGTTACGCTATCGAGTTCTCGGGGGTACCTCGTAAACTGTTTTGAAGGTTTTTTGTTTATGCTCCGTTCTGTTTGTTATTTGTGTACTTTGATGACACTTTACAGAGTTTGTTTTAACCCCAAGTACTGTAGATTACCTGCTGTAGATTAGATGTCGTATACCAAAGACATTTTTACTCGTGTACCAGATACACGAGTAAAAATGTCGGGCGTCCTGCCCTAGTCGTAAAGTGGGAATGTTTTTTATTTTAATGTAATCCTATAGTTTGAGGTATCGTTGAATAGGTATTTCAAAGTAAAATAAGAGTCCCAAAAGAAAGTCTTTTCTTAAGTCATAATATATCCCGGTTAAAAAATGGGTACCTACCGTTCTCTAACTTTTGATCCGTAATTCCAAAAAATATGAACAAATTATGAATAGGTACCTTGAAATAAAACTATTTCGAACATAATCGGCCCAGCCGTTTTTGAATAACTACGGCTCTTGACCGGTCATAATAAATTTTCGTATCGTCTGTAAGTCAATAATAGTACATTGTGTATTAAGGGCGGTAAGTAGGAATTCGTGAACGAGTGTGAAAGTAAAGCCCAAGCCGAAGGCGCGGGCTTTACTTCACACGAGTTCATAATTCTTGTACCGCCCGTGGCACACACAATGTTTTTCATCACACCTGTGAGGCAAAAAAAGTAAATAAAACTATATATTTTCACAAAACTACTCTAAAATGGTCTGAATCATTTCTCAAAATCAGGGATGACTTAAATTTATCATTTTTATAAAAGGAATCTTCGGCGCGCGCCGCGCCGCGCTAGTGCGACGTAACATCTTATGAAAATCCATTATTGCCCATGGGCATAATACAGCTCATTACGTTCAAGTATGCCTGCGTATAATAACATTTTTTACGAGCAGGTGTGATGAAAAATAATTGCTCATACTAGGCACAATAGGAATCCACGCCGGCCCAATCCTAATCGTACGCAACTTAATTTTTAGTACAGATGGTGCCTTTTTTAAGCTCTAGTGCGAGAAGTGTGTCATTTTACGTCAGGTCCAAAACTTCGGAGGGCCATCTGCACTAAAAAACGTAGTACGAAACACGTGCAAAAACGAAATTCGTAACTCGTATAGACTTAAAACACTCCCTATCGGTCGTGTTTTAAAACATCGCCACTCGAAAAGGAAATTCAATCTAGAAGATTTAATTTCCTTTCAGTCCCTTCGGACGTGCTTTCATTGATCTCCACTCGTTTCGAATTTCATTTTTTTGAACTTGTATCGTAATGTACTATTTCAGTACAGATGGTGCTTTTTTACGCGCTAGTGCGAGATTTAGTACATTTTATGATAGATCAGACGTGCGAAAAGGAAATTCGTAACTCGTGTCAGTTAAAAACACTCCCTTCAATCGTGTTTTAATTTATAGTCACTCGTTTCGAACAAAATTTTTCTTAATTCGAACTTGTATCGTTATGTATTATTTCTTTGCATGACGAAGACCGGAGCCAAGCAAGTCAAAGAACGTTCAACAAATGAGTAGTGCCCAAGTCGTCTAAATATTTTTTATTCTGTTTCAGGAAATTCATCCCACTCCACATAATAGAAGAGGACAGCTATGAGAAGGATGTCCTTTTCTACGTCAACCTCGGCAACCCGGAGTTGATCGGTGGTATGTACCAATCACAATTTACTATTTTTATGCACTCACCCTTTTTTTCATAAATTTCTCCTAACTTAGCAAGCCGCTAAGTATTGCTTATCAATGTCTATAAGACCAAAAATGACAAGCAGTGTTGGGCATAAAGTAGTTTAATTACTTCTGTAAATTACATTTGTATGTGTACTTTTTAATCTAGATTACATCTACAATCTAGATAACTTTGTAATCTAGATGTGTACTTTGTAATCTAGATTACAAAGCACACATACATAAGTAATCGGAACGAGTGATCGGATTACATTTTGCCCAACTCTGACGACAAAACTCTGGCTTGCTAAATTGAGAGACGTTCATACCGAAAAACAGCAGAGTTTATCAAGTCATACAAAATGCGTGATTTATCACGACCATACTTTTTAGATAGCGGGAGACTAGGCTGACACATCCCAATAATAATATAAAAAAACGAAGTGTCACTATGCTCATCGTATTACGAAAAAACATTATTGGAAAGACTGATCGGACGATCATTTTCCATACAGCTATTTTTGCTTTTTATATTTTTTGGCGTAGAATCATTTTTATAACGAATTTGTTTTACCTATTGTATCTAACTGTCACCGATTAGAAAACTCTATAAAATTCTAAAAGCATGGCAACATTTTGTTTTAATTGGCAGATATTCTTTTTTTAATGCTATCAACAAGAATGGATTGTGAAATTAGGTAAATTGGTAACAAAATAGTCGGTGGGCTGAGAAATGGAACGGCTACATTCAAAATTTAAGTCTGATTTCATTTTATACTTCAAATACTATAGAATCCAGCTCGAGATAAATAATTAAAAAAAAATGTTAAGTATGGTTGCGAGATGTATTCTTTCTTTTCTTTGTTAACTGTTTCATAATCCGAATTAAACACTGCGGTATAAAACGACACATGCTGCAAACTTAAACGGTATCGCAGTCTTAAGTTTCGAACACAGCCGCAGTTCCATTTTCAAACTTCGCAAACGGCCCAATACTGACAACCTAACGATAACGTCTAGCAAGTTAACCAACATACTCGTGCCAACTCACGAATGGGAACTTGGCCAACATACAAAACTTAGACCGTTGCCCCGTGAGACTAACTTCCGCAAGGCCTTATCCTTAACTTTACTTGAATATGAACTTCAATAACAGGAGTTAAGATCGATTTACGAATACGGCCTTATGAAAGTCAGTTGTAAATTTTCTATATATTTTTTAGAAATTATTAATGCATTTTACTAGTTTATTAGTTAAATTTAAGCATGGCAGAGATCCAGTTAATGATTCGTCGAGTCGGCAAGTGCATTCACTATGTTTTGTTTGATTGTTCGGTGAAAATGATAAAACTTTGTTTAATACAGTTCCTATTCGAATTTAGTATACAATAATGTCTTCACTATTTTTAAAACACTTTTTTTAGTAATACCAGGTAATTTAGTGATGTCCATGCAATTTCAAGATTAAAAATTGTATTGACATTTCTGTTTAATCATTTTGACTGAGCACGAGTGATCTTAGAGTAAAATATAATGTTTGACTTTTGGATTGAAAAACATAGTCGATGCATTTGACCTTTTAGCGTTTATATTGGCTTTATTATAGTTAGTTTATGCATGAATTAATTTTGTTTCGGCAGAAGTATTTGAGACATTCCTGCCTGATGCATCGGCTACTGTGTCAGTAGCATTTTCCCCGGGTAAGTTGTGTTGTGTGAGGGATGCACTTGTTAATATATCGATACCTTTAGGCTCAAAGGGCGTAAACGCCATTTTGGCCAAAATGAGTTTTTAATGCAGTTTTGTTCAGTTTTTTTTTCTCTATCGATATGTGTAGTTAAAACTACGAAATTCGACAATTTAGGGCATATACGACCCACGTATTTCTAGGAGATTTTTTAAAAGCAAGAGGCGTATTTGATACATTTACACTATTTTTTGTTTATTTAGGTAATAAGTTCAGTAATGAAAAAAACAAAGAGGTCTTATAACCAAGTTGTTATAAAATGATTATCTTACAAAAGTAAACAAGGTCATACGACGTAGAAATTATGCTATTTAATTTAGGTAGTATGACTCAAGTAGGTTCATACGCCCGTATCCATGCATTGCAAATTTTAAAATGACTCATAAGCCCTAACGTAGTAGGCATGCGGCGCCTCGCTGATAGCCCTATGTGCAAGCGAGATAGTATTCATGCGACAAAAAGATGCGAGTTGATGTTAGCTGCCCGTCGTCATTTGTTTCTAAGGTATGTTGATAAGTTTGCATTAGACTTACCTATTTTTTAGTATATTATAATAAGGTGTTTATTTATATGGATGGGATCCGGGATGGTCCGTTTATAAAATAGGTATTTTAATATACTCATTACCCACTTTGGTTATTAACTCTTACGAAATAATAGGTAGGTAAGTCTTTTTTCACAATATTGTTAAGTAGGTAATGACATGTGATAATCTTCGATTACCACGATTAGTTGGTACTCATTGAAATAAAAGTGTACAGTTCATGTGACAAATTAATGTAAAATAATGTCAATCAATGTTAATGTCATGGGATAGGTTTTTTTAGAGCTCCGACCAAAACTCTGTTTTCGGGGCTCTTATGGAATCAGTCCGGTACTGTAAATCGGTTAAAGATGTTTATTTCTATGAAGGTATCTGTTTATTTTAAGGCGTATCGCATTAGTACTTTAACAGGTTACTAATAAGGTCTGTGTGTACGCCTCGGAATTGTGTAATGTTTTGCCTCTTACGCCCTATGATAACAAAACTTTTTGACTTATACGCCCCAAGAAATATACAAATTACGGCTTTTAGACTCGCTAAGTTAAACTAGCTACACGCGTACGCTCGTACTACTTTTTTTGGAATAGACGCATCAGACCCCCAAAAATATAGATTAACTGTTCCTTTTCCACTTTTATTTACGTCAGTTGTGATTATGAAATCTGAGCAACACTTTTTTTTTCAGCTTATCGACGTTTGAACATAAACTAGAAGGTCCAATAACTTTGACAAATTAATGCAAATGCCAAGAAAGATTCGTCTGTATATAATTACAGCAGTGTGAGAATCATAAGGTTAAGAATGTAGTCGTCGATTCTAGTGATAACAGTAGCAGCAGTTGCACTACATCCACTTTTAGTTTACCGCTGTAACATCCTTTTTTGGAAGCCCACATAATCATAAAACACATTCTCATAAAAGTAAAAAGTCAATTAAAATATTTTGTCTTTAATGAGTGTTCTAAAAGTATTCTACTATATTTGAAAAGTCTTCTACTCCATTTAGTATGTAATTAATATCTACATAACTATGTGTTGGTGTTTATAAAAAGAAAGAAATGCTATGTGAGAGTAAAAAATCTTAAGTTGTGTCTATAGGTTTTACAGAAAAAAAAGATAAAGATTTGTGATTATTAGCCTTCTAAAAGCATGCTATTATATTTGATTTAGTAGTTAATATGTATGTGTTGGTAATTATAAGGACAAATAATATTAAATGAGAGTAAATGTACCTTACATTGCGTCGAGACTAGAGGATATTATTGAAAAAAAAAATATAATAAAGAATTTGTGATTATTAATTGGGTCAAAATTATTTTCGTTGTCTTATTTTATTGTTCTTTCTTTTACTGGTTTTATATCGCATTTTAATCTGGGTTTTGGGAGTAGCTCAATTGTCTAATAACGCCATTAACATTATTTTTATCCCACAATGTCGTAACAGATGTGCTTACCATAGAAAAAATCAACTGCGAAAGACTCTGGTTGTCACGGGATTCGAACCCGCTTCCTCTAGATTGCCGGTCCAACGCGCTTCCAATTACACCAGATGACCTTCCGTCGATCACAGCGATTTTTTTCAATGGTATTGTGAATCTAATCACTAGCAACATCTGTACTTAATGTTTCGAAAGTACTACAACCTTAAGCCACTCTTAAGACGTATGTATTTTTATCCCTAGACATAAAAGAAAAATATAAACAGCAACAGCATAATCATTGTAGACATTTTTTTTAAATAAAAGCAGCAACCTTTTAATTGATTGTAAGTATTTTTCAATAACACGGTGTATTATACACCCATTCAGAGCATTGCCTATGTTATGAATGAGTTTATAAGACCGATTATAACTATGGTAATTGTGTTATACGCCCCATTCAGACCAAAACTCAAACGTTTAGTAACCAATACTCCCTACATTATTTGCATATTATGTGAAGTTTAAGGGCGTAAACGCCATTATTTCAAAAAGTTAAGGGAGTATGACACACCCTTTTACTTTATTTATTGATTTATCCTTAATGATTGATATTCAAAATGTTTATCTTAAAAAATCAAGTACGTGGGCCAAAATTTAAGTTATTCTACCAAAAAACAACGAAGTTATGATTTTTTTTCTAAAATATTTTTGTTTTTTTGCTTCTCCTGAAAAGTGGCAATTTGGCGTTTACGCCCTTTGAGCCTAAAGGTATCGATATTATTGAATAAATATACTGGTAGCAATAGGTACTTTTTAGATGTAATATTTATCTAAATATGCCATGAATGCGCTTAGAAATATACCGAGTGTTTCCTATAAAAGGATCAATACATTTTATTTTTAAAATTAATGACAAAATATATTTTGAGCTGAAAAATCATTAACTTATTATATAAATT
>JALPQI010016166.1:0-29830 GCA_025490895.1 Thaumatotibia leucotreta | reverse complement strand
GTAGCGGCATGGACCCCAGCGACGCGGCGTGACTGTCCACACACGCGCTCCGCGACGCGCGGCGACTGTGCGCGCGCGTCGCGCTCATGCGGCAAGCGCGACTGGTCGCTCTGGGCGTCGACGACTGTCTGAGACGGTGAGATGTGTACTAGCTGATTAGCGTTGAAAATTTCCGGATTAAATCCCGTTTCTTTCCAAACAGCTTGTTTTTTTCCTGATTTTTTCGAAAAGAACTATGAAATTTTCCACTTTAATTTCCAACTCTTAACCAATGTAAATTAGGTCTACTTTTCACTTATACCAGGAGAACGCGATGTCACAGAGGAAAAGTCATCGAAACAGATGGCAAGGAGTGATAGTGACAGTGACGTTGATTGTTTCTGAAAAAATCCGAAAAAAAACGGAAAAAAACTAAGTTTTCATACATTCCCGAAAAAAAAACATTTTGTTTTTTTCCGACATTTTCAACGCTATAGCTGATAGACGTAGCTGTAGCGGCATGGACCCCAGCGACGCGGCGTGACTGTCCACACACGCGCTCCGCGACGCGCGGCGGACTGTGCGCGCGCGTCGCGCTCATGCGGCAAGCGCGACTGGTCGCTCTGGGCGTCGACGACTGTCTGAGACGGTGAGATGTGTACTAGCTGATAGACGTAGTAGCGGCATGGACCCCAGCGACGCGGCGTGACTGTCCACACACGCGCTCATGCGGCAAGCGCGACTGGTCGCTCTGGGCGGCGTCGACTGTCTGAGACGGTGAGATGTGTACTAGCTGATAGACGTAGTAGCGGCATGGACCCCAGCGACGCGGCGTGACTGTCCACACACGCGCTCATGCGGCAAGCGCGACTGGTCGCTCTGGGCGGCGTGGATGACTGTCTGAGACGGTGAAATGTGTACTAGCTGATAGACGTAGCTGTATTTTATTTTATTTTATTTATTCAGAAAACCAACAGCTAACAGTAACAAATACAGGTTTTGTTCAATATGTAACAGCAAAGCCAATTACAGGTTTTCGCATATAGGATACAAGAATACAAGAAACAGAATTATACTCATGCTAAAGACATAAGAAAAATCAGGCATGCAGAGACACAATGTAGGAAAATGAAACAAAAGGAACAACAATGGTTACGTTTGGGCAAATACCTATTCATCTTCTGCGGGTTGGGGAGCAAAGAAACTGGCTGCTATGGTATTTTTGATGATTGCGGGATTCAATAAATGTAAATCTAGATGATTATTGCCAGTTTTGCCGGGCGCATCGTACGGTTAAGACGCGTCTATTGTGTAGAACAAATATTTTACCTGCGCTTACTAGGTATTTACCTATCACTGACCGGTCTTTATCTTGCGGCGATACGAGTTTACGCGAGCCTGTTTATCGGTGCAAGTGCGCGATAATGAGCCTTGTGTTCAATGGCGGAGGGTGAAATAGCTAATAATGACCTCACCGAGCGTCTCCTACATTTAGAAGGCGAAAAACAATTTAGCGATGCATGTAGTTTTAGATGACCAAACAAATGAGACTATCTCGCATAGTTACATGGACCAGGAATATACAAGTAAGAGGATTAGAGAAGAAGAGTCATGTGAGAAATGGAAAGAAGTGAAAAAAAAAACCTAAGAAACGCAATGTAAATAATCCGAGCTCATCCCAGGCACAGTCCATACAAGAATCAAATATTACGGAAATATGCATAACTAGCAAGAACGCACTGCCAAAACGTTTTGCCTTATCAAAACTTTTTCGTGATCACGAGGTTGCTAATGTGTTTAAGGTCAAATATATTAACCCGTATAAAGTTTTGGTACAGTTTGAAAAAGAAGAAAGCGCGGAACGTTTCCTTTTTGAATCAGTTATTTGTCGAGCAATACGGATGGAGATGCTTGCGAACCTATGAAGTCGGTTTATCTTACGGCATAGTGCGTGACATCGACCTTGGCCTTGAGGAAAAAGAAATTATGGAAAATATGACTAGCGACACTGAAATAGTTTCAATTAAAAGATTAAACAAGAGAAATACTGAGGAGTCCGGATGGGTCGAAAGCGAAGTGGTACGGATTAGTTTTAAAGGCGCCAGTTTACCTTCACATATTTACCTATTTGAGGTACGCACGAAAGTTGAACCTTATGTATTTCCGGTGTCGCAGTGTTCCAAATGTTGGAGATTCGGCCATACACATAAACTGTGTCCAAAGAAAATTACATGTCCAAAATGTACGGGTAACCACGCGAACTGTGAAACTACTACGTATACGTGCCGTAATTGTACCGGAAACCATATGGCGTTGGATAAAAGTTGCCCAGCATATCAGAAAGAAAAAGCAATCCGTGTAATCATGTCTGAATCGAACGTGACTTACAAAAGAGCCGTTGAAATGTATACTCCATTAAAATCCCCAGTTGTTAACAAACCACCCCGTACTGACTTTTTACCCCCCACTCCTTTACCTCCAGTTTTTAGTTTCGGGCCCGCCTCAAACATACATCAAGAATCACAAAAACAAACGCAACAAACATATTCGTACTCACAGGCATTAGCTTCAGATAGTAGAAAAACAATCACAGCTGAAATTCATGAGTCAACATTGCCTGAACCTTCTAGTCAACAACAGCGAAGACCGCGACGTATCAATAAAAAGAAAAAACAGACTTCGAATCGTCACACGGAATCTGAGTATTTATCGGATGAGCGTTCGTCTGTTATGGAGAGTGACTTCTTAGATGCACCAGAGCCGGAACATAAAAAAGACAGCGGAGGAGGACCCATAGACGAACTTTCTATCTGTGTTTTATTAAAAAAGTTAAAAGACATTATATTTTCCAAGAGAGGCACAATAGCGGATAAAATTAGAAACGCGATTCAATTATGTTGCGAGTTTCTTATATCATTAGTTACAAAATATATATGTGATGTATCATTCTTCAAGAATATTTTAAGCGGCCGGTACGGCTAATAAAAGGGTCCCGATCAGACTAAATATTGTACAGTGGAATTCGCAGAGCATCAGGCCGAAGCTGGTTGCATTTGAACAACTACTTATACAAGAAAAAATTCACGTTGCAGTTTTGAGTGAGACATGGCTTAAATATGATTCTACTTTAAGGGTAAGCAATTACAATGTATTTCGTTCTGATCGATCGGATGGTTTCGGAGGTGTGGCTATTTTGACACATAAGTCAGTCAAAAGTCAACAATGTCAAGTAGTCTCCCCTAATTCAGGTATTGAAATTGTATATGTGAAGTTGTTCAATTGTAACGAAATCGAAAACATAATCGGAATTTACTGTCCGTCTTCCGTTAATACATCGCAAACTGATTGGGATTCAATTTTGTCTATATCGCATCAAAAAACTTTAGTACTAGGTGATTTTAATGCCCACCATTCAAATTGGTCACATAAGACGGACAGTAGAGGTAACAAAATTTACGACTCGTTATTGGATAACAATTTTGTATCATTTAATGATGGTAGTCCCACTCGTTCTAAACTAGTAAATGGTAACTTACAATTGTCTGCACCTGACATATCCATTGTGTCCAATGATATCGCGTTAGTCATGAAGTGGGCTGTATTAAACGAATCTTTAGGTAGTGACCATTTAGTAATTAAAATCACCTCAGAACTTAAAACATATGTAAGCCCAACTTATCGCAGAAATTACAAAAGGTCCGACTGGGAAAATTATACTTTGAAATTGTATAACATTTTTAATAATATTGTTTTACCTGAAGATCTTCAAGAAGCTTATAATGAATTCATTAAAAATATAAATAAAGCTGCGGATGACCACATACCAATGTATAAAATAAATAATAATCCTACAAATACGTTTACTCCTAAGCCCTACTGGAGCGCAGACATATCCCGCGCTGTAGCTGAACGGAGGCTAGCGTTGGCCAAATTCAGACGTAATCCTACCCCTCAAAACCTTCAAGATCTTCAGGTTAAAGTACGTCTTGCTCAGAAATGTATTAGAAAGAGTAAATGTAAACGTTGGCGGGAATTTTGTAGCTCTGTAGGCGAGGTCACGTCTGCGTCTGATATGTGGAATCGGATGAAGTGGCTTAAAGGATATAACACTTATAAATCTAATGTGGATAAGGATAAAGCGTTGGCTCTCCTTACTAGTCTTACCCCTGACTTTGTTTGTCCTCCTGACCCTGAGTTTACGTCGGAAAATCCAATGATAGGCGGTCAAATTTCTATGCAGGAACTTAACTCGTGTATTAAGTTGAAGGATACTGCACCTGGTAGTGATGAAATTTCATATTCAATGATCAATAAACTTCCTATAAATGGTAAGATGATATTGTTGAATTTGTATAATAAATTTTTATCTTCAAGTTTTGTCCCTGTTCAATGGAAGGAAATTCGTATTATCGCAATTCCCAAACCAGGAAGAGATCCAAATTCGGACTCCTCTGTTCGGCCTATATCCTTAATATCATGCGTGTGCAAAATATTTCATTCCATTATTAACAAAAGGCTAGAATGGTACTTAGAAAAAAATAAAATGTTTTCGGAAGATACATTCGGTTTCAGAAAAACGAGGTCATGCCTTGACAGTTTAGCCCGCCTGGTTACTAATATTCAAATTGGATTAGCAAAAAATATGATAACGTTAGGATGTTTCATAGATATCGACAATGCCTATAATAATGTTGACATATCTAGCTTATTAGGCAATTTAGATCGACTAGACGTTAGTTCTAAAGTTTCAAAATATCTTTGGAATTTTTTAAAAGAAAGGACTCTTATTATTAAAGCAGACAGGGGCATAGTATTAACGCGAAACACGGGCCGTGGTCTGGCTCAAGGTGATCCATTATCCCCTTTGTTATTCAATATTGCTACAATATTTATTATGGATAAAATTCAAAGAGTTTATATTAGTCAGTACGCAGACGATTACGTATTATATTATTCAAGTAAAAGTATTGGAGAGGCTGCGGCAGAGCTACAGAATTCATTACATATTTTTAGTGCCTGTTTAAATAACTTAGGCTTGAATATTTCAACCCAAAAATCCAAAATATGTATCTTTAAAAGAGGGCAATGTCGCGATGTGTTTCAATTGAGGTTGAATGACCATAGTTTGGAAATAGTTGAAAATGTAAAATATCTTGGTGTTTGGTTGGATCGTTCTCTTACATGGGCCAAACATATAAATACAATTACTCAAAAAGTGCAAAAAATTCTTAATATTTTTAAAGTACTAGTTGGACCACGATGGGGAGTGCACCATAAACATTTGAGACGGTTGTATATATCAATCATGCGTAGTCGACTTGATTACGCATCATTCTTATATGACCACAGCTATAACAAACACTTATATAAGCTGGACAAGGTACAAAACCAAGCCTTACGCACCATAGGCGGTTTTATTAAATCAACGCCTATTCACGTGATGGAGAATGAACTATCCTTGCCGCCTTTACGAATCCGGCGAAATTATTTGGGTGGGAAATTTTGGTTTAAAGGTAGATCATTAAAAGACAATAAAACATGTCCTTTATTACAAAATTTGACTGATGTATGTTTATCTTACAAGCGTTTTCGAACAAACCCTCCATTATTAGTAACAATTCACAATCTATTTAAAGATGTTCCTATCCAGTGCAGTAGTCAGCTAGAAATGTTTGCCTTTTCTTTTTGGGTAAATAAAATAGATCTTTCAAAAAATGTTAAACTAAATATTAATATAATTAACGAACCAAAACGTAGCTACAACCAAACAAAAATAAATTCAATAGTACAGTTCATTAACACTGAATATTTTAATTTCTACCAAATATTTACAGACGCATCAAAGGAACTAAATGCTATGGGTGCCGCATTTTATGACCCCCAGCGTGAGACGTATTCACAATTAGAAATTACTTCAGACTTATCTATCATGCACGCAGAGTTGATAGCCATCGCGGAGGCTTTGTCTTACATTCAAACACTCGACCGGAGTACATTTGTGATCTTAACAGACTCAAAAAGCGCGTTACAACATTTGGCTCGCTGTACCTCGAGTTATCGAGGACTGCCGATTGCCTATAGTATACTTGACAGTATAGATAAACTGAGATCAGTAGGAAAATCATTAACCTTGCAGTGGATACCATCCCATATAGGTATAGCAGGAAATGAAAAAGTTGACAGTTTGGCAAAACAGGCCTGTCGTAGTGGCATCATATGTGATGTATTACCCTTCTTTTCTGAATGCCTTAAATTGGTTAAGACACGGTGCCACCAATTGTGGAAAGAATACTTCGACGAAAGGTCGAAAGAAAAAGGTATTTGGTACAGAACGATCCAGCCAGAACTGTTAAGGACGCCATGGATAGATTGCTCTCTTAACCGCCAAGAAATTGTAACTGCCCTAAGAGTACGTTCGGGACACATTCCTCTTAATAAGTTTGGTTTCATGATGCGGAAAGTGGCCTCACCATATTGTTCAGAATGCGGAATTATTGAAGATACTTATCATATATTAATGGAATGTGTGCGGAATGAATACTTTAGGAGTCAATTGAGAATATCAACTAATATTTTTCTTGATGTCGGTGGCTGCAATAGTGCCCTGGCTTACCCATTGTCAAATGAAGCCAGAGCACTGTTTAAGCTGGTCCATATAGGTCTTATTAATCGTAGATAAGTGTATTGTATGATGGGTCTATGGAGCGACATTATCGCTAAGCGATAAAGCTCTTTAATGAAGATTAAAAAAAAAAAAAAAAAAAAAAAAAAAAAAAAAAAAAAAAAAAAAGATGATTATTGCATTGGCACAGTTCATTCAGCGACCTCGCAGACATGGGGCAAGCGCGACTGGTCGCTCTGGGCGTCGACGACTGTCTGAGACGGTGAGATGTGTACTAGCTGATAGACGTAGTAGCGGCATGGACCCCAGCGACGCGGCGTGACTGTCCACACACGCGCTCCGCGACGCGCGGCGACTGTGCGCGCGCGTCGCGCTCATGCGGCAAGCGCGACTGGTCGCTCTGGGCGGCGTCGACGGCTGTCTGAGACGGTGAGATGTGTACTAGCTGATAGACGTAGCTGTAGCGGCATGGACCCCAGCGTAGCGTTGAAAATGTCGGAAAAAAAACAAAATGTTTTTTTCGAGAATGTATGAAAACTTCGTTTCTTTCCATTTTTTTCGGATTTTTTCAGAAACAATCAATGTTACTGTCACTGTCACTCCCTGCCATCTGTTTCAATTGACTTTTCCTCTGTGACATCGCGTTCTCCTGGTATAAGTGAACATTAGACCTAATTTACATTGGTTTAGAGTTGAAAATTAAAGTGGAAAATATCATTGGTTTTTTCGAAAAAATCAGAAAAAAAACGAGCTGTTTGGAAAGAAACGGGATTTAATCCGGAAATTTTCAACGCGACCCCAGCGACGCGGCGTGACTGTCCACACACGCGCTCCGCGACGCGCGGCGACTGTGCGCGCGCGTCGCGCTCATGCGGCAAGCGCGACTGGTCGCTCTGGGCGGCGTCGACGACTGTCTGAGACGGTGAGATGTGTACTAGCTGATAGACGTAGTAGCGGCATGGACCCCAGCGTAGCGTTGAAAATGTCGGAAAAAAACAAAAAGTTTTTTTCGAGAATGTATGAAAACTTCGTTTCTTTCCGTTTTTTTCGGATTTTTTCAGAAACAATCAATGTTACTGTCACTGTCACTCCCTGCCATCTGTTTCAATTGACTTTTCCTCTGTGACATCGCGTTCTCCTGGTATAAGTGAACATTAGACCTAATTAACATTGGTTTAGAGTTGAAAATTAAAGTGGAAAATATCATTGTTTTTTTCGAAAAAATCAGGAAAAAACGAGCTGTTTGGAAAGAAACGGGATTTAATCCGGAAATTTTCAACGCTACCCCAGCGACGCGGCGTGACTGTCCACACACGCGCTCATGCGGCAAGCGCGACTGGTCGCTCTGGGCGGCGTCGACGACTGTCTGAGACGGTGAGATGTGTACTAGCTGATAGACGTAGTAGCGGCATGGACCCCAGCGACGCGGCGTGACTGTCCACACACGCGCTCATGCGGCAAGCGCGACTGGTCGCTCTGGGCGTCGACGACTGTCTGAGACGGTGAGATGTGTACTAGCTGATAGACGTAGCTGTATTTTATTTTATTTTATTTATTCAGAAAACCAACAGCTAACAGCAACAAATACAGGTTTTGTTCAATATGTAACAGCAAAGCAAATTACAGGTTTTCGCATATAGGATACAAGAATACAAGAAACAGAATTATACCAATGCTAAAGACATAAGAAAAATCAGGCATGCAGAGACACAATGTAGGAAAATGAAACAAAAGGAACAACAATGGTTACGTTTGGGCAAATACCTATTCATCTTCTGTGGGTTGGGGAGCAAAGAAACTGGCTGCTATGGTATTTTTGATGATTGCGGGATTCAATAAATGTAAATCTAGATGATTATTGCATTGGCACAGTTCATTCAGCGACCTCGCAGACATGCGGCAAGCGCGACTGGTCGCTCTGGGCGGCGTCGACGACTGTCTGAGACGGTGAGATGTGTACTAGCTGATAGACGTAGTAGCGGCATGGACCCAGCGACGCGGCGTGACTGTCCACACACGCGCTCCGCGACGCGCGGCGACTGTGCGCGCGCGTCGCGCTCATGCGGCAAGCGCGACTGGTCGCTCTGGGCGGCGTCGACGACTGTCTGAGACGGTGAGATGTGTACTAGCTGATAGACGTAGCTGTAGCGGCATGGACCCCAGCGTAGCGTTGAAAATGTCGAAAAAAAACAAAATGTTTTTTTCGAGAATGTATGAAAACTTCGTTTCTTTCCGTTTTTTTCGGATTTTTTCAGAAACAATCAATGTTACTGTCACTGTCACTCCCTGCCATCTGTTTCAATTGACTTTTCCTCTGTGACATCGCGTTCTCCTGGTATAAGTGAACATTAGACCTAATTTACATTGGTTTAGAGTTGAAAATTAAAGTGGAAAATATCATTGGTTTTTTCGAAAAAATCAGGAAAAAAACGAGCTGTTTGGAAAGAAACGGGATTTAATCCGGAAATTTTCAACGCGACCCCAGCGACGCGGCGTGACTGTCCACACACGCGCTCCGCGACGCGCGGCGACTGTGCGCGCGCGTCGCGCTCATGCGGCAAGCGCGACTGGTCGCTCTGGGCGTCGACGACTGTCTGAGACGGTGAGATGTGTACTAGAGATGCGCAAAATCGCTCACGGAGTTGAAAGGCGTGATTCATATCTTTCGCTCCCGGAGATATATATCACTCATGTCGCTCATTTCGCTCAGGCGATCTGTAGAGAAGTGACAATATACACAGCATGCGAGTGTGAGCAAGACGGTATATGAGCGAATCACGCCATGTGATACGCTCATACGCTGCCGCCATGTTACCCGACCCGACACGCTCCGAGTTCTTCCGAACCGCATCGAAACTATCTCACTCTTTGGCTCGACCGGCTCATCTGAATCATGAGTGAGAAAGAACGAGCAAGTAAGGTTGTCACCGCTGAGATCGACGAGTCGGATTGAGTTGGTGAGCGAGTTAAATTCTCAGTGAGTTGAATTGAAAGATATAGTTCATTTATTTCACTCACTCATGAACGACACATCTCTAATGTGTACTAGCTGATAGACGTAGTAGCGGCATGGACCCCAGCGACGCGGCGTGACTGTCCACACACGCGCTCAGCGACGCGGCGTGACTGTCCACACACGCGCTCATGCGGCAAGCGCGACTGGTCGCTCTGGGCGTCGACGGCTGTCTGAGACGGTGAGATGTGTACTAGCTGATAGACGTAGTAGCGGCATGGACCCCAGCGACGCGGCGTGACTGTCCACACACGCGCTCATGCGGCAAGCGCGACTGGTCGCTCTGGGCGGCGTCGACTGTCTGAGACGGTGAGATGTGTACTAGCTGATTAGCGTTGAAAATTTCCGGATTAAATCCCGTTTCTTTCCAAACAGCTTGTTTTTTTCCTGATTTTTTCGAAAAGAACTATGAAATTTTCCACTTTAATTTCCAACTCTTAACCAATGTAAATTAGGTCTAATTTTCACTTTTACCAGGAGAACGCGATCTCACAGAGGAAAAGTCATCGAAACAGATGGCAAGGAGTGATAGTAACAGTGACGTTGATTGTTTCTGAAAAAATCCGAAAAAAACGGAAAAAAACTAAGTTTTCATACATACCCGAAAAAAACATTTTGTTTTTTTCCGACATTTTCAACGCTATAGCTGATAGACGTAGCTGTAGCGGCATGGACCCCAGCGACGCGGCGTGACTGTCCACACACGCGCTCCGCGACGCGCGGCGACTGTGCGCGCGCGTCGCGCTCATGCGGCAAGCGCGACTGGTCGCTCTGGGCGGCGTCGACGGCTGTCTGAGACGGTGAGATGTGTACTAGCTGATAGACGTAGTAGCGGCATGGACCCCAGCGACGCGGCGTGACTGTCCACACACGCGCTCATGCGGCAAGCGCGACTGGTCGCTCTGGGCGGCGTCGACGGCTGTCTGAGACGGTGAGATGTGTACTAGCTGATAGACGTAGTAGCGGCATGGACCCCAGCGACGCGGCGTGACTGTCCACACACGCGCTCCGCGACGCGCGGCGGCTGTGCGAAAATTGTGAACAAACCTTGTTTTATTAATCAAGAATATGAAGACTATCAAATTTTCCAAAATATACTCATCTAGGTTTTACGATGTTATGCATTTAGTTTGCCTAGAAGTTGTAAAAAATGATTCGTTGTTGGATTGAAAATGGGCCGAAAAAGTGAAAACGAAATATGTATTCGTAAAATTGACGAAATATCTAGGCGCTTGCTACTCAGTCATAATCATTACCCTGCCGACCTTTCGAAGCGGCTTCGGCCGTTAGAATTATTTAAGTATTGGAAAACCACTAGTTTTATTTCCAATTCACATCAGAGTGAATCGATCAACTTTTTTTGTCTGTCAGTGGCATGATTACAGTCATCTAAGTAACGCTGGTTTTATGCAAAATTATGCTTCCGTAAAACTAGCCAACTTTGTCCAATACAGCAACTTGCAGTTGCAGTCTACAACTTATGTAAAATTATGCCACCAGATATAGACCCCAAATTTCATGAAATTATTCATTTAATCATGGAGTCATGTCCATATTATTGCGAACAACGACGCTTTTTTGTCTGATGTCTGTTCATAAATTAGATTGAGTTACATCGCGTGTATACAGGTTGTAAGTCTAATACGGGCGAAGCTCTTAACGGGTGTTAGTTTACGACATAATAAGTACATTCAAATAACTTTTACTTAAAATAAGAGCAACAAAATTTTCCATACAAAATAATTCGGCGCGCAATGTAGAGCAACATACGCGAGTTAAACTCTCGTTGACAGCTAATTTCAAAAGCAGATGACATAACTGCCATATCAACAATAACAAATGTTCGTACCTAAGTCATAATTAAGAGTACCTTTAACAAAACCTTGTAATCCATGATTACACTAATGAATCCCATGCCTGATTTAATTGATCGCCCATATTAGATTTACAAACTGTATAACTGACACAGGTTCGGCGGTGGTTACGCGATTTCCTGCCGCGTGGGCCGCCGCGAAGACGCGACGCAGAACCCGCGCGAAGCCTGGAGGCGGGTGCTAGCGAGCATGCCGCATGCGGTCCCGAGGGACCTCAGCAAGGGGCGAATGCATTTCGTCATTCCTGCCGTTACAGGTACGTAACGTCAGTTATAGTTGAATTATCGAGAAGATGGAATTACATATGTAGTGGTATCGCGTATTTACAATGTATTGTGTGCTATTGTGTGTGTTTGAAACGCCGTGTGGTGACGGCAGTAAGAATACATTTGTCACCACCCCAACTCCTCCTGCGGGTATCGTAAGAGTCGACTGAGGGATTGAAGTGTCACTGACCATTCTACAAGATTGATGATGGGCAGCAGCTTCATCCTATTGGACACATTACTGCGATCGCCAATCCGCTTGCCCAGCGTGGCGATTATGGGTATTTACCTCCTAATGCGTCCATACGCATAGTTAAAAAGAGAGGCCTACGTCCAGCAGTGGACTATCATAGGCAAAAACATACAGACGAATTGACACCCTCTTCCTTTTTTTGAAGTCGCTTGAAAAATAATACTATCGAAAACGGATAAACTCGCGTATATTAATTGAATTTAACTTCACCCCGAAGTTTCGAACACTTTACAGAGTTTTATTTCATGTGTGATCCTCGCGGTAACCGCAGAAAATATTAACAAGAAAGGAGTGGAGGCCCCCTGGCCACCAATTATTTTCCAAATAAAGTAGACAATTTTTTCAGTCAAGTCACAATAAATATTTTTTTGTGGAAACAAGTATAGATTATTTTATTATTTAACAAACATATAAATATAATCGGAAACGAGAAAAATCTGAAATTAAATTTTAGCGTTAACAAACGGAATCTTCCGAGCTTTTTTCGCCGAAAAATCGTTGATGATTTCGCTGAAATCTAGTTCCTGGATGCTTAGCCAAGTTGCCAATCGCTAGCGCTTAATCGTCAATCGCAGCTAACTGTCTTTGTTGCTCTAATATGAAAGAGTGACAGAGAGGGAAAACTACGATACGCTACTAAGCGCTAGCGCTTGGCAACTTGGCTAAGCATACTGGAGTAGATCACATTCAATACTAAAAAAATTTACTAGTGTTTACTAGTTGAAATTTTTTTTATTTTATATCTCTTTCGTGGAGGCCCCGGGGCTGTAGCCCCGGTTGCCCCCCCCCCCCCTAAATCCGGCCTTGGTCGTAAAGCTTGAAAACTTATTTTATTTACAGATGACAAGCAGGAGCCGACTCCGCTGAGCAGTATATTCCGCCTGATGGCCGACCTACAGAGCCACTGCGATGTCGAAGACTACACCATCAACCAAAGCTCTCTAGAAGAGGTCAGTTTAAAATACATTAACATTGAATAAAACAATTTGAACGGATTATATCGCGTATATGCCGTGTGGTGACGGCACCACGGCATTAAATAGTAGATTGTGTCACAAGGGATCAAAATGGTATATTTCTGACGTGGGCGTATATTGAATCCTGAATGGAGCGACAGATTCCACAATTGTGGAATCCTGAGCGTAATGAAGGATTCAAGCGTTAGCGCCCAAGACGAAATAATTTTGATACCGTGTGACATATACTGCTTTTAACACCACCTATGAGAAAAATAAAAGATATATCACATATTTAATATTTATGCAAATAATCGATTCTGGTATCCTATCAAGATGTCTTGCGACTGTCAAACTGCGACATCGTGATGCCAAGATCCAGTACTAAAGGTCCATAGCTTTGAATGACAATATCTCCGAACTTAACCACTTTGAAACACCGGGACCTTTACAGGATTATTGTCGATAGTCTAAGGAGTCACTCATTTCATTTTTCTCCCGTGTTGAAGGCCTCATACTGTATATTCAACTCTGCGACCATATATAACATGGACGTCTAACGCCAGCTCAAAAATGCCCCCAAAAACAGTTGTTCAATTGTGCCAAGATGGGCAGGACATAGCGCTTTTCTTAACACCGCGCATATTTCGGCGCAACACCTTTGACAAAATGTAAAATGAATTTAGCCAATCAAAACTTTGATGGACCAATCACAACTATTTTTTAATGACAGCTTAAGTTTTTATGGTTGACATTGAAATTCATTGCCGTGATGCATTGAAGAGGGGGTGACACTTGTCAACTAAACTTCAGGACCGTTTTTGAAGGCAATTTAGTATGGCGTGCGGCTTCCATTTTTTATTTGTTCGTAGATTCAACTGCAAACCTTTTCAAATAGTATTTCGTTGCAGATGTTCCTAAGTTTCTCCGACAAGCCTCAAGATGACATATCTTGGGAGCCCCTCCCGTCCCCGCAGCCCCGCCGGGACAGCGGCCAACTTGACAGTATTACTTCACTCTAAGCTAAAACTAACATACACCAAAGGACCATGGACATTGGACAACTTAGTATGGAGCTTGGACCCAGATCCAATACAGATTAGAGTTCATTAAAACGGTCTACAAATATACCTACTTCATTTTATTGTATACGCACCAACACCAAGATGTCCATTGTAGAATCTAGATATACTAAATCATCGGCTGGCAAGCAAAACTCACTATAAAAACTGTCGCTACTCTTAGCAACCTCTTATGTCAGTATTGAATCAGAACTTAGATACGATCTCTATTTCAAGTAGGTATTTGTTACTTAGTGAGTTTTGGTTGTCAACCGACGAAATGAGGCCTACCCTCCAAAATGTACCTTATACCTTACAATATACCTTAGCCACAGCTTCTTCACAGTTCGTATGTATTTAGGTAGGTACTTTTTGTCAAACTTGCTACGGAATGTTGATGTTACTTACTTTAAATTAAGCCCGGAAATACTATGTATCCGGTGTCATATGCTAAGATGATATGTAAAGAGATTTCATGTATTTATTTCACACCTAGGACTGCAAACAAACTGTCTTTTGTTTTGAAACGTCAAATTGAGACACTAGGTCTTGACATTCAGCCACAGAAAAAAAAAAACCTAAGAACTAATGTCTATACCAACAGGTAAAAGGATACCTCAAACAGGTTAAAAAAAAAGTTAGGCGCGAATGTTTTTTTTTAAATGTTGTACGATACTGTACTTTTGGTTTATTTACAAATCAAATAGTATGGTTCGGCGAAATCAGTTCGTTTTATTTCATGGCAAGTTTGAGAAAAGCACTATACAAATCTCGGCGAGAAACAGGGTTACAGGCCGCGTATTCCTATCTGGCCTCAGTTCCTTCGGCCAGATATATCTACTTGGCCTGTAACCCTTCGTTTCCCGTCCTCTATAGTAATGTACTATTAATGAAAATATGAATATATCAGTTCTGCAATGGAATTCGACTTCGTACCCATGTAATTAAATGAAGTTGATTTAAAGACCTATTTAATAGCCTAACTCTCATGTCTGTTGGTTTAGGGTCCATTTTGACGGATGGTCCTTTTAGACCTTTTTTACTTTTAGGGACACTTAACCCTTAAATAGGCAATGTACCACACAAGTCACATATTTTGCGGCTTTTAGTATTTTTTTTTAAGTCAATTTTCTTGACAGTGGCGAGGAGACTAGAACGCATTTTATTTTATTGACAATTATTAAGGGCTAATTAGCGTGAGCTCGTTACGACGTCGAATGCAATCAAGGTTAATAATGAATCAATTGGGTGTCCCTAAAAATTAAAATGCCCTAACCCATTTAAGCCTACCAGGATGCTTAGCCAAGTTGCCAATCGCTAACGCTTAGTTGCGTATCGTAGTTTTCCCTCTCTGTCACTCTTTCGTATTAGTGCGACAAAGACAGTTAGCTGCCTTTAGTTTACGATTAACGATTAAGCGCTAGCGATTGGCAACTTGTCTAAGAACCCAGGTGTTATAACACCGATGCTGTTTTTTTAGCTTTTTGTAGTGGGTGATTAACAAAATACCAAAAAAATCGAAAAACGTCGGGGTAACATTTTTTGGATTTAGGCTTATCTGGGTTAACGACAAACTTGGTGCAACTTCAACCTGACTTTTCACTGATAACTTCCTAAAAATGAAATGTCCTTTAGGAATCACACTGGGCAGGGCGAGTATCGTATCTAATTCTTTTATAAAAATCTCAGGTCTTCACGAACAAATCTGCAACAAGTTTGGTCCAAACTCCCGCACAGTTCACAATCGTGATTATTCCAATATAATTAAGGTGTTCGTTCATTCCAATATAATTAATAGTAAGTCTTCGCGATGGTAAAGACAGGGCCGGATTTAGGGGGGGGGGGGGGGGGGGGGCTACAGCCCCGGGGCCTCCACAAAAGAGGGGCCCCCACAATAGAGATTTTGAAAAAAAAAAATCAAATTCTCACTAGTAAGCACCAGTAACATTTATTTTTTAGGGTTCCGTAGCCAAAATGGCAAAAACGGAACCCTTATAGATTCGTCATGTCCGTCTGTCCGTCTGTCCGTCTGTCACAGCCGATTTACTCGGAAACTATAAATGCTACAGTAACGAAATTCGGTAAGGATATGTGTTGTATGAACCGCTACAGGATTATGATACTAAATTGTCAAAAAACAATTGGGGTGGGGGCCCTCCATACATGTAACTGAGGGATATAAATTTTTTTTTAGTTGTATATATGCGTGTGGGGTATTAATAGAAAGGTAGTTGAAAATGATATGAAGGTTTATAAATCTCATTTTTATTTAAGCAAATCGTTTTCGAGATATCAGCTCTCAAAGTCTGAAAAATGTGTCCCCCCCCCCTCTATTTTTTAAACTACGCGATATAAAATTCCAAAAAAAATATATGTTATGCACATTAATAAACTCTATCAACGATTTTTAGTTTGATTAAGTTATCTCCTATAGTTTTTGAGGTAGGTTGATTTAACTGTATTTTTTTAATAATAAATTGATAATGATACGGAACCCTTCGCGCGCGAGTCCGACTCGCACTTGGCCGGTTTTTTTTGAGTATAGAAAGTGATCTACTCCGGGAACTGGATTTCAGCGAAATCATCAACGATTTTTCGGCGAAAAATGCTCGGCAGATTCCGTTCGTTAACGCCAAAAAAAATTCCAATTATATTTATATGTTTGTTAAATAATAAAATAATCTATACTGGTTTCCTCAAAAAAATATTTCTTGAAAAATTTGACTGAAAAAAATTGTCTACTTTGTTTGGAAAATAATTTGGGACCAGGGGGCCTCCACTCCTTTGTTGCCCCGAAGCCTCTGAACCTCTAAATCCGGCCCTGGGTAAAGATATAGATAGATGGTAGAAATAACTAAGTGTATATATACGATCTAATAGCAATAGTGATACGGTCGTGTATGCATATATTTAGCACTTTGCGCGACTTGATATCTTTGACCTTAACTGTCGTAATTCTCGTCTATTATCAAATCTTGTGCCCATTCGAAGGGTCCACGTAATAAACATGTCCAGTGCTTAAAAAATCAGGGCAAATTTCCATCTTATTCTGTTAACAGTAAGATGGTTTTTCCTTCTGTAATTTGAATTGACTAGACATGTTTTTTTCGTGGACCCTTCATTTTATGATTTTTCAGAATGTAGGTCTCATGTTTGTTAATTATGAGCCAATTTATCATTGGCTGCTAATTATTTTTCATATATTTAATGCTTTATTCTCTGTGTGTTACGGTTGATAATCCAATCTCGAAACTGTGACTAGTTTGTGTACTATTTTAGTCGGTTTTGTTGGAAAAATTATAAAATATTATGTGAAGAGATTAACTGTGATCTTGCCTATAATTTTTATATTATGTACATGTTACCAATATTTGACAAAGAATGCAATTAAGTATATACCTACTTAGGTACTTTTAAATGTATTAATAGGTAAAATAAATCAGGTTCGGGACATAGTTCAAATTGCAATAGATAAATAATGATTAGAGAAAGTTTTAGATAAATTATTTTTTATGTAAGTCTTGTGATATTTTAACTAAAGTTGCTCATAGAATGACATTACCGATAAATACGTTTAAATTATGTTAAAACACATAATAGGGGACTATTAAATACAGGATACGTATTATCATAGATATTATTAATTATGTTATTATAAGGAGGGCCCGTACTTTAACGCTCCTGACCCGTGGTCCAACCGCTATGTCAATTGGTTGTGCCACGGGGAAATAAAATTATCCATAGTGACCATAGTCCAACCGATTGTACAACGAGGAAGTTAGTTTACCCGTGGTCCAATTGGTTGTACCACTGCACACTAAATTTATCGGTAGTCCAACAATAAAACATATTTACGTATACTAGTTGGACAATTGCCCCTCAGTTGTACTATGGGTCATAATTACATGACAGTAAAAAAAAGTTATCTGACAGTTGAACCACGGATAACTTTACTTACCCTTGGCACAAGCAGTTGGACATAGCTGTTGGACTACGGGTCGGGAGCGACTTTTCATGCTTATGCCGACAGCCGATTTTTGACGTCACGGTATAGGTACAGCAAAATAGAATGAGCACAAATACTTTTATTGTACTTAATTATCCTATTCAATAAATTTCATAGATCAGGCATTTTTTAATGATTATAAAATTAAAATGCAATACAACAAAATTAAAATATATACACATTTAAATATTAGATTTCCTATACCAAAGAAAACAAAACTGAAGTGTACAGTCAACGTCAAAGATATCGTTACGGTTTGGGTGCCAAAAATATATTTACACAACTTCATTGCCTTGACATTAATGTGGTGTGCATACCTACTCAGCCGATAAGCCCATCTTTCCCGGCGTCTGCAGTAATGTAGGTACTATTTTTGGCGCCTAAACTGTAATGATATCTTTGACGTCGACTGTACTAACGCCAGAGGTGGAATTTGAACCCACGTCCTCAGCTTTCGCGGTTAATTCTTCTATACGTACTGCCTAATTTTATACGTGTTTTATGAATGATGCTTATATATCGGAACAACCAGGGTAGGTAGTCACAAATATCTGAGCAGGATGCTTAGCCGAGTTGCCAATCGCTAACGCTTAGTAGCGTATCGTAGTTTTCCCTCTCTGTCACTGTTTCATATTAGTGCGACAAAGACAAGTGCGTTTCATTTACGACTGACGATTACAGACCTCTATTGCTATGGCATTACAATGCATGTTCAGATAATTTTGAGCACCTTGTAAGCTCCGTTACTTTAAAGGCGATTGTACGCGCCATCATCAAATGTACGGGCTCTAGTCATAAGTTTTTGAATCGTTTCGTTACGAGATTTTTTACAGAAATTTCGATGGAAAATAGTTATGTATAAAATATTTTTGAAAGTGATCTGTGTGTAAAGTCCATTCATCCTTAGTTGTCTTATCTAGTAAACAACTTTCTAACCCAAAAGTACACGTTTTCTGTTATAAACTGCCATATTTGCCTATACCAAAATACCTGAGTCTATATTTGTGCAGTCCGTCCGTAGTGATTAGTAAATTGTTCAATTTTTAAACTAGGAAACAGCAGTTTACAATGGAAAACGTATACTTTTAGGTTAGAAAGTTGTTTACTAGATAAGACAACTAGGGATGAATGGAACGTAGTACTTATATTTTAATAATTAAGTATTAATACTGTACAGAAGATACGCGACATAGTTTTAAGGATAAATTACCTATTGAATAATTACCTATTGTGTCATGACTTGTTGAGCGTGCTGTGATATTGTGAATGTGTTGAAATAAATTAAATATTTTATCGGACGGTGTAAGGAAACACTTGTTTTAATTTACATCCATTTATTGAATTTTACATAGAATGATTTAATATAACATTTATTAACATCAATATAGATATAATTGTCATTTTAATAATATTTAGTCCTAAATAGTTGAATATAAAAATCAGATCCAAAATAGATTAGAATTTAAGTTTTTATTCCAAAAGGAATACTGGGGGGCTACTATGACGAATGCATTCAGTTTAGGTCGAGAGAGTCGTATATCACTGTCCCTTTCTCTGAACCTAAACTGAATCGCATTAGTACGTCATGGTAACCTCCCTGATCTTTGGTATTTGCTGGAATCAAGTAGAGATCGAGAGTTATATAAAGGTAGGTACAGATAATCTCAAAAGTCTACAATATTCTAAGCCATTACTCATAACGCTTAACTACTTTAGTTCACTCAGTTGGTTCCTTTTCACTTTCAGTCACTTTCAAAAACTATTAGCAAATACATTTTGAGTTAATGTTAATACAGAAGTTATAGATCTATATTATTTTCATTCTACGGACATTTTCAAAACGTTAACTCGAGTTAGGTACTTTAGCCCTAAGGGCATTGGACATTGTCAACTTAAAAAATAAAATTCGCAAAATAACTAGGTATTTATCTTTTTATTAATAGGTGCTAACGAAATCCGAGTCAACAGTACTTATTTTTACACACAATTTTATACTTTATTGTACTTTAATAGACGTTCAAATATTTTGCAATAGTTCTTGAGAAAAGGCTTAACTTAATGAATATAAATAATCTTCATCCACTTGTGTCAAGCAACTTATTAAACTAATCTTACAAAGTAATAAATACGTATAAAAATAATTAGACCCAGTACTGGGACATATTTATACACAATAACTTATGCACCTATTTACGGTTTAAAACCCACTGGCATAACACCGGCCTAGTACATCTTGTGTTTGACAGCAAGTCGCAGTTATATCGCGGTTATCCGTCTCTGTTTAATCCATACAATCAAAAACAGACGGGTAGCCGCGAGAAGGCGTTTGTCGCTGTCAAACAGAACATTTTCTAGATTTGCTATGGCGAGTGCGATAGTCCAAAACATATAACATACAATTTTCTACGAACAGTAGACCCATCAGTTGGTCATAAATTAAATAATATTATTTATAAATCACTTTTACTACCTATCTATTGTAACCGTTATAATGGCAAGTCCAGATCCTGAATTCGATCAATTCATATTGCATTATTTAGTACTGAATTTGTACTATTTGGTACCTATTGTAAAAAAAAATTTACCTCTTCTATTTCAAAGTTATATTCAATCAGTACAATACTTGTTGTAAAAAAATTGTACGTCATCCATTTCAAAATAAAATTATACTTCAAATAGTCTGGTCCCGCCATTATAACGTTATAATGGCGGAACCAGGTCCTGAATTCTGTCCATATTCTGTCGATTCATATTGCATTATTTAGTACTGAATTTCGATCGAATTCAGGATCTGGTCCCGCCATTATAACGGTTACTATCTATTGCTTGTCGGCTCTGGACGACAACGACTGCTATAGACGACTTCGCTAATAATATGGGACTGACGTATCGTCTGAATGATAGATTTCTTACTTAAGCGTTGAAAAGGTTAAACCAAATTCTTTTGCGCAAATTCATCGATGCAATGGGACCGCCCGCGCAGATTTCTCCGCGGTGAGCAAATATGTATTGAATCAATGGCGCGTTTCAGACTGCGCCAGTGAACCAGAGTTGGTCTCATTATTTCTGTGAATCACATTCTGTCATACAAAAGTAATAGGAATTTTTGCTCAACGCTTGTGATATGACAAAATGGGTTTCACTGAAAATCAGCGTCGCGAAATGTGCCCTGTGGCTCATTTCGTGACACCAAAGCTGAGTGCAGCCTATTTAGCGCAATCTGTTTTTATATAAAGTTGTTATTTATAATTATTATAAGTTGTTTTGTGCTAATAAACTAAATTTTCTTTCTTTCTTCTTTCTATATGCGCTTTTACGTCTACCTTTCAACGTGTGTTTAACTCGAGTGCTTTGTATTAGGTACATTGCGGGCCGTATTATTTTGTATGTAGAAATTCTTTACAATAATTCTAAGTTGCCGAAATGTTCTTGGTATGTCCATACAGACTCAATTACTCCATGTAACTGTGGTTGCGAGCTGTCAATCTTATTTGTATGGGAAATAAGAGTGGCTGTCAAATACAAAGCAAGTAATTAAGTGGATACTGTAGATTGAAGAAACAAATTCCTTAGATTCTAGTAAGTAGCTAGTAACCGCATAAAAGGCGGACAGTTTTTCCATCGAATTGGCTTATTAACTATGTGGACTGAACGAGAAATGCGAGATGGCTACTAACGATTGAGAGAAAAATGTTTTACAGTACATCTTACTTAAATAACTAGGACTATTGTCAAGTGACTAATACCTATATTTATGTGCCGTAAGCGTCAAAATGCGCAGATTGTCATGTCTTTCTCGATTTGTCAAATCCAAAACTTCAATACATATCACATTATGTGTGATAACAGCACAATACACAATTTCTTTATTGTCCGACGAGACAAACTTAAAACTTTAAAACTGGAAAAAGGTAGAAAATAGCGGCCTTATCGCTAAGAAACGTAACGCAGTCGCGTATAACGGACTTCAGAAAATAAGTAGATGAAAAAAGTATATTTAAAACAGATATAAATATTTGAGATTAGGACCTAAATATCGGTTTACTTTCATAACTAGTTATACATACATATAATCGGTATATAACTTACAAACAATAAATTACGTTTCAATAATTGATAAAAAAACATTAATTATCAGTCAGAAATTAGAAATAGTACAAGATTAGAATGTATGAACACATGGAAAATTAAAGCTAAATCAGATAATTACATAATTACATGTCATATACCAATGATATCACAAAGCGAACTATTTAATACAATAATTCGATTCGTTCCACATATTTTTAATGCAGATGTATCTGACATGATCTTATCATATAATAATGCAATATGCAGTAAGAAATATTATTACCTGTATTTGGCATAATACCAAATATAGGTAAATAGTCAAAATCACAATCATACAGTAGCAGAACAAACATTAATAAATCTACTTGTATTTTTCAAAAATAATCGGATACAACTGTTTCCGGTTTCGGTTAAAACCGGTTTATTTCACATTACGTATACGCTGTAACAAGTGTTGTTACCATTGACATTGTGTTCTCGAATACACACTTTAAATGTTGCCATCCAAAATGTTACAAATGTATGAAAACGTCAAAAACCCTTTATTATTTTCCTGGTGATCGAAATGACCAAAAAAAGTTTTACGAAAGAACAGATAACTTTTGTAAAATAAAAATATCTGGACTTAAAACAGAACGGTGGAAAGACTAGTAATAAACAACAAAATACTTCAATAAGAAATAAAACAGAGAAATATAATCAAGGATTTTTTATATTTTCATATATCCCCAATTGCCATCAACTAATTACCGGTAACTTTTCCAATCGATTGCAAAAAAGTTGCACATTGTTAAAAGCTTTTGTGTGTTACGAAGTTATAACCTTAATTATAACCTTAACCATGTACATTTTTTTACAATCTACCTGTTAGGAACAGTCCCAAATGGAAGTCATAGCATTACTAGAGATTTGGGTCAACATTTTTTTCGTTGTCTTGTTTCATACCACTCTTTCACGCTTATAGTTGCTGTTTCGACTAAGTATATAAAAACAATCCGGTGCACTTGTACTTCTTTTTTTTTAGATTTTAATCCATACATCAGAAATTTAAAACAAAACATCATCTCATTCGAAAATCACCACTGTGTCACGTTTTTAGGGACACAAAATAAGACAACGAAAATAATTTCGACCCATTTACAGGGATCAGATCTCTAATTAGCATCAAAGGAAGGATTCCTAAGGCCGGCGGACTTTTTATAGTGGACAGCAAGAACATCCAGTACTCTGAAGATGACGTCTTTGTTCACTTCGTGATGACTGAGGCTGGATAGAGACAGCTTTACGGCGTCCGAGAGAGTCTCTTCGCCGAATAGCAGCCCTAAGACTGTTAATAGTATGGTAAGAAATTGATTACTCCATAGTCGAAGTCAGGATATAGTAGAACGCAATATTGATAGAGGCACGAAAAAGCAAGGCTCGGAACCGATTTCTTTCGAGAACCTCGAAATAGCCCAATATTTAAAATGTTTCACATTCTTTATGTAGCACTCAAAATGTAATGAAATCACCAACGTCGTATTTTTAAATTACTCCTTTAACAAAGAATTGATATACCGAAGAACAAAGAACGAAATTCGAACCGTTCTTTTGTATGGAGTAAAAACCGGTATCCGAGCCCTGCGAAAAAGTGCCTCCAGACGTTTGAGTAGCTCGTCTAAGGTACAAAATACTCAACGAAATATAAGGAATTACAAAAAAGTTATGTATACTCTGGGCAACTAAGCTTGTCAGTTTGAAAAAAAAACAGGCCAAGATCATGTCGGGCCATGCTCAGTGTAGGTTTTCGTAGTTATTCAAAAACGGCTGGGCCGATTATGTAATAATTTTATCGTAAAGTATTCTATAAGCTCACTTTATTTTAAAGTATTCATGATATTTTCCCTATTTTTTGGACCCACGGATCAAAAGTTGAGGTGGGTTGATTTTATCTGGAGCGGTTATCTCCGAAAAAAATCCCCTTTAATTATTTTTTTTGAGGGCTTTATTCGTTTTAAAAGACCTATTCAGCGATACTCCACACTAAAGGATTACAACAAATTACCCCCACTTTACGAGTAGGGGAGGTACTCAAAAAAAAGTTTTTCTACATTTTATTGTACCATTGTCGACGTTATTAACAACGGCCAAAGAACTATGCTGCGGATACACAGACAGACATGGCGAAATGATAAGGGTTCCATTATTATTGCAGACATGGCGAAATGATTAGGGTTCATTAATAACAAAATGAGAGGGTGCCCCATAGAAAACTGCAATCGGGAGAGCAAAGAGCTCCTATATTGGTTCGAACATCCTACAAAATTGCTAAAATAAGAAGCACCCTAAGAATTAGAGTAGAATTACATGAGACTCACCAGGTATTTTAGACATGACGACATCACAGGTGTGTTCCAAATCGTAGTGCCTGCGAGACTCTCGCACAGGTTCAGTGCTGTCGTCGGCCATTTTGTTTCTACTGACAACTGGGTTGTAGTAGGTAGAAGTAGAGTATTACATGAGACTCACCAGGTATTTTAGACATGACGACATCACAGGTGTGTTCCAAATCGTAGTGCCTGCGAGACTCTCGCACAGGTTCAGTGCTGTCGTCGGCCATTTTGTTTCTACTGACAACTGGGTTGTAGTAGGTAGAAGTAGAGTATTACATGAGACTCACCGGGTATTTTAGACATGACGACATCACAGGTGTGTTCCAAATTGTAGTGCCTGCGCGACTCTCGCACAGGTTCAGTGCTCTCGTCGTCCATTTTGTTTCTACTGACAAGTGGGTTGTAGTAGGTAGAAGTAGAGTATTACATGAGACTCACCAGGTATTTTAGACATGACGACATCACAGGTGTGTTCCAAATCGTAGTGCCTGCGCGACTCTCGCACAGGTTCAGTGCTCTCGTCGGCCATTTTGTTTCTACTGACAAGTGGGTTGTAGTAGGTAGAAGTAGAGTATTACATGAGACTCACCGGGTATTTTAGACATGACGACATCACAGGTGTGTTCCAAATTGTAGTGCCTGCGCGACTCTCGCACAGGTTCAGTGCTCTCGTCGTCCATTTTGTTTCTACTGACAAGTGGGTTGTAGTAGGTAGAAGTAGAGTATTACATGAGACTCACCAGGTATTTTAGACATGACGACATCACAGGTGTGTTCCAAATCGTAGTGCCTGCGCGACTCTCGCACAGGTTCAGTGCTCTCGTCGGCCATTTTGTTTCTACTGACAAGTGGGTTGTAGTAGGTAGAAGTAGAGTATTACATGAGACTCACCAGGTATTTTAGACATGACGACATCACAGGTGTGTTCCAAATCGTAGTGCCTGCGCGACTCTCGCACAGGTTCAGTGCTCTCGTCGGCCATTTTGTTTCTACTGACAAGTGGGTTGTAGTAGGTAGAAGTAGAGTATTACATGAGACTCACCGGGTATTTTAGACATGACGACATCACAGGTGTGTTCCAAATTGTAGTGCCTGCGCGACTCTCGCACAGGTTCAGTGCTCTCGTCGTCCATTTTGTTTCTACTGACAAGTGGGTTGTAGTAGGTAGAAGTAGAGTATTACATGAGACTCACCAGGTATTTTAGACATGACGACATCACAGGTGTGTTCCAAATCGTAGTGCCTGCGCGACTCTCGCACAGGTTCAGTGCTCTCGTCGGCCATTTTGTTTCTACTGACAAGTGGGTTGTAGTAGGTAGAAGTAGAGTATTACATGAGACTCACCAGGTATTTTAGACATGACGACATCACAGGTGTGTTCCAAATCGTAGTGCCTGCGAGACTCTCGCACAGGTTCAGTGCTCTCGTCGGCCATTTTGTCGAACACCTCGAATACTGTCAGTCGAAGCCAACACGCCAGCTCTTCCAGCGAAGCTTCGATCAGGGACTCTGCGATATCTGTGAATGTGAAACATAGGTGGAAAATATTTTCTTCGGTTACCGCGAGGATTACTCATGAAATAAAACTATGAAAACGGATAAACTCGCGTATATTAACTTGCTGATGTCATCCGCAGACCACGAACCCTGTAAAGTGTTGGAAACGTCGGAATGAAGTTAAAATAAGTTAATATACGAGAGTTTATCCGTTTTCATAGTTTTATTTCATAGGTGGAAAAGTTAGATCTTTGGCAAATTAACACGTTCGCCTCCGGTACTGTTTCACTAAGTGCTAATACTATGCCGATCGAAATTTTCTGATAGAAAACCTGTGCCAGTGACACTCATGTGTGACCGAAGAGATTGTACTCCTATGCCGGCGACACAGCAATTGTGTCAAAAACGTTCGTATTTCTATGCCACTGGCATAGGAGTGAGAACTACATTTATGCTAGTGGCATAAGGATACGATTACTTTGAACACGTATGTGTGTCACTGGCATAGGAGTACAGTTTTTACCGGCATCGAACGTGTTAAAAAAAATCGTGCGCTCTAGCCTCCTCACCATTGTGTAGAGTAGAAAATTTTGTCTTTAAAAAAATACAAAAACAACTTGTGACGAACATTGTAACTTAAGGGTTAAGAAAAGCTCCTGTTGTACCTATGTGGTTGTAATCTATCCATACGGACCTTTGATTTGTTAGTGTTCATATTTTAAACATGTATTGTCTATTCGACAAGGCTCGGAACCGGTTTAAAAAATACCGGTAAATAGCGGTTTATTTGGGTTTTACTCCGAGCTATAAGGAGAACGCGAACGTTTTAAGAACGTAACTATAAACCTCAATAAACCGGTTGAATCCACGATGGCTGGCGGGCGACGGTAGGTACCTACGCCGCGCCGCTGCGCCGCGTAAACGAAGACATGCAGAGACTTGTTTTCTTAGTAGAGAAAGCGCCCGTGCATTTGTGCGGTCGATATTTGATCTGCGTGGTGAATTTGAATCGCGTTATTCCTTAATAACTAGTGTCCGACCGAAACATGTTTTTTAGTACAGATGGTGTACTTTTTAGGCTCTAGTGCGAGAAGTGGGTCATTTTACGTCAAGTCCAAAACTTCGGAGGGCTATCTGTACTAAAACCCGTCGTATGAGATACGTGCAAAAACGAAATTCGTAACTCGTTTCGATTTAAAACACTCCCTATCGGCCGTGTTTTAAAACATCGCCACTCGTTTTGGATTTCATGTTTTTCGCACTTGTGTTGTAATGTACTATTTTTACCGAAACAGAAACCGAAACCGAAGGTTCGGTTTTGATTATAGTTTCGGCCGAGATCGAAACCGAACCTTTTATAAATGTGATTAACATGGTCGAATATAATGACAACAGATATTTTTTTAGATATATGAATAATTTTAGAATCATAACTAACGTGAGACTCAAACATATTAAAATATTATCGAACCGGGTTACTCACGTACTTAAGTCGATGATTGCTCGACATGTTTCGACCCATTAAAAGAGTCCTCGTCCGGAGCACCCTCGGCCAAAGCCCGACGCGTACTGCGGGCCTGCGCCCTGCTAGAATGGGTACTGACCGCGGGCGGTGGTGGCGAGGGCGATGCAACGAAAGATCTACCTTCAGTGTTACATTTGTCATAAAGGGGGTTGCACGCAACATTCACCCTTTTGTCCGGGTGTGCCTAAGAAGTTGTATGACTAAGTCGCGTTTTGCCTAAACTTCAATCTCCAGGGGCATTACGACTATATAGTTTGCGGACTATTTCGCTTTTTGTCTAACGGGTAGACTGCCTGTTTTGACTAATGCCTTGAACGTTTTATGACTAAATCGCGTTTTGCCTAAACTTCAATTTTAAGTCGCATTAAGACTATGACGTTGGTTGGCTAATTCGCTTTTTGACTATTGCGATAAATTGCCTTACTCTCAATCTGGTGTTTTCGCGTTTTGCCTAAACTTCAATTTTAAGTGACATTTACAACTACGACATTAGGTGACTAATTCGCTTTTTGACTATTATCTTAAAGTGGCATTTTCGCCTTTTGCCTAAACATGAAAATTATGAAGAAGTTCGTATGCGTTATCGTAACAAACTTATCATCTTGTTAAATAATATGCAGGCCACTTGAATTTGAAGTGATATTTAGTCCGAAAGCTTCTTAGCTTTGATTCCAATGTATAGGTTGACCAAACGCGTTTTAGGCCAAAAGCGATATAGCTCAAAAACAGTTTTAGTCCGAAAGCTTTTTAGGTTTGATTCTAATGTATAGGTTGACCAAACGCGTTTTAGACCAAAAGCGATATAGCCAATAACTGTTTCGTACCTAATGCGAATCGGTCCAACATAGATGAGGACATAATGATTATTAGGTAATTAGAGTTTTTGACTTTATACGAGTTAGGCTATGTATCGACATAGGCCAAAAACGTTTCAGGCACACCCGGACAAAAGGACATTCACTATATCACTTGCTAATAACGGGGCGTCTACACTGTCCGTTGACGTAATACCCAAAACCGTTTTCCAACCAGGTGGCACTGTCCAACCACCACCACGATTAAAATTGGGATGGCGACATATTTCGATAGCGTCCCGTATTTTACGCGATACTATAAACTTTTCTCTCGCAAGTACGGTTACCTTATCAACGTATTGGATTCGGATTCGACGCACTACATCAGATTCGATAGCAGTACGCGTCGGATTTTGGCCAAGTGTGCTCCGGACGAGGACCCTCTAATGGGTCGAAACATGTCGGGCAATCAACCATTACGTCTCTCCCCCTGCGATCCCACCTCGGCCGCAGAGGATAGGGAGAGCGGCAACGACAACACCGACACTCCTCTTCCTCTGCGGTCCACCTCCACGCGTCCTAAGCGGGCTCGGTGAGCCCACTTGGAGCGTCCTCCTCGGGCCAGCCGGCAGCCTAAAACTGCCCCGGGTGCCTCTTCGCTTCTCCGTGGGTGATCACGGTTACTGAGCCCCTCCACCACGGCGTTTGATATCTATCCTAGTCCAAGTCCATTCGGATTGGTGCTCTGGCAAAAATATTTACTAATGCAAAAATGTTTAATTAAAGTTACCTATAATTCGTTCACTGTGATATCCGCTACACCTGCAAAAGTAGTGTTTTTTACACTTTTTGACCAAATGACGATGTCACATTTTCATAATTGTTTATATTTATTTACGGTGTTGGTAGGCTTTGCGCTTTGTTAAAGTTTCGTGGTGCCATGCTTTAAGGATCTTTTTAACGATTTTGTTGTTTTAATTGGATGTGTTCGATTCTGTGATTCAGTGTAACGTAATTTCTTTGATTCGAGCTATCTCAGAAAAGTGGCATTAGCCAAAATGCTACATCACACTAGGGCATTTAATATTATTTATTGAAGTGTTTCTATCAATCTTAGGCCATATATATAATATCAAATGTGTCCTATGGAAAATACATGCAGTTTCGCGACATTGCTCGACTTGATTGGCCATAATTTCTAAAGAAAGATGCGAAAATCCCCAAAACTTCCGAAATTAATTATCGAATGTATACGTATAAATGCGGGTTTTTTTTTACTTGTTAAAAGTCTGATCCAATTTCATTCTGCATGCGTTATATCTTGTGGAAAATGTGCTTATTGTTGTCTACGCTGGATGCAGGTCGAATCTAACCGGTACATGTGGAGGTCCAGAGGGGAGGCCTATGTTCAACAGTGGACGTCTTATGGCTGAGATGATGATGTTGTCTATAGGCCACACACACACTTCTACAATTATTCTACAATTATTAGCTTAAAGTTCTACAATTATTATCAATACAATTATTTTCAATTATCGAAA
>JALPQI010016165.1:0-34408 GCA_025490895.1 Thaumatotibia leucotreta | reverse complement strand
AAAAATGTGCCCAGGGACGGTCGACTACATAGTCAAAAAATATGCCAAATCCGGTAGTTTACTCAATAAACCTCGAAGTGGCAGGCCTAAAGTGACAACTCCTGCCGACGATCGCCTTATTATAATTACAAGCAAACGGAAACGGCGGCTTACAGCACCTGAAATTACTGTTCAGATAAACAAAACCAGGGAAATCCCCGTCAGTGTCTCTACAGTAAAGCGGCGGCTGGTTCAATCTGGGCTAAAAGGGTGTATTGCAGTAAGGAAACCACTTTTAAGGTCTGTAAATAAAACAAAGAGGCTGCAATGGGCCAATTTACACAAAAACTGGACACCTGCACAATGGAAATCTGTTCTTTGGAGTGATGAGTCCAAGTTCGAGATTTTCGGTAGTAAACGTAAAGCTTACGTGCGTAGAAGAATTGGAGAGCGAATGGCGGATGACTGTATTATGGCTACTGTCAAGCACGGAGGAGGGTCGGTGATGGTTTGGGGCTGTTTTGGTGGCAACAAAGTCGGAGATCTGATAAAAATCGAGGGAATCCTGAAAAAAGAGGGCTATAAAAAATTTTTGGAAGAAAATGCTTTGCCCTCTGGGAGACGACTAATCGGTACCAGGTTTACCTTCCAACACGACAATGACCCCAAGCATTCGTCAAAGCTGTGTAAAGAATATTTGGACTATAAGCAACGTCTAAGGCGGCTTAAAGTTATGAATTGGCCGCCACAGTCACCTGACCTAAATCCCATCGAGTTACTCTGGGATCACCTGGATCGGCAGGTTCGCCAATATTCACCCACATCCTCATCTCATCTGTGGACATTGCTGCAGCAAGAGTGGGAAAAAATTCCAGCGGAAACTTTAAAAAAATTTTTAGATTGGATGCCAAGACTATGTCACGCGGTGATCAAAAACAAGGGCGGGCATATTGATGAGGCGAAAATTTAATACTTTGGTTGTGTTAAGTTTAAAATTAAGTTAGTACGTAATTTATATATTAATACACTATAAATATACACATAAGTTGTTTGTTATTACTAACTTAAACTGAAGTAAATATAGATATTAACTAAACATTAACATTGCCTAAATATTTTTGAGCGGTAGTGTAGTTTGTGTGTTAGCTTTCGTAATACAATCGACTATTTACTTTGGTCAAAATTCTTTTCGTTGTCATATTTTGTGTCCCTAAAAAACGTGACACAGTTGTGATTTTTGTATGAGATGATGTTTTGCTTCTAATTATTGATGTATAGATTAAAATCTAGCGTGAAAAAGAAATACAAGTGCACCGGATTTTTTTATATACCGTGTTGAAACAGCAACTACAAGCGTGACAGAGTGGTATGAAACAAGAGAACGATAAGAATTTTGACCCACTTTACCTATTGTATTGTTGACCGCTCTTAGAATATTTTAATTTAAGGTCTGTGTGGGTAGGTCCGGCATATTTTATTTGTAATCTTATATTGTTGAGTTAGGGGTGGAAATCAGTTGGTAGACGGACTTTCCTGATAGACGGTCTTACCCGCATTGACCTTACCGCTTTTTTACTGCCAAACGTTGTTAGACTACAGATTATGATAATCTACAGGTAATTCGTTTCCAAGACCCAACGACTATAGCTCCCGTCACCACTACGCAGCGCCCCGCTGCGCCCCGGATGCCGGCGGTGCGACAGCAAGCTAACATAACGGAATACGGCAACAATGGTGTTAAGCCCGGTAAATAAGAAATTGTGAACAAGTATGTAGAGCATAGGTACGGGTTCATACGAGTTCATAATTCTTGTACAGTCGACGTCAAAGATATCGTCATAATCAAAGTTGTAAAAATATATTTACACGACTTTAATGTCAATAAAGTCATGTACAGTCGCCATCAGATATATGGTAGCGGTCGAGGTCCCCAAATAAATCGGAGCAACGGTAAATTTCAATAAATTCGTTACGTGAGAAAAGGGCAATGATTTGGGAGCGTGTAATTCGTCATAAATTTAGGAGCAGTCACTTTTCAATAAATTCGTAACGTACAAGTAGTTAAAGATATCGGAACGAACATGACTCAAAGATATCGAAGCAGCCAGGATGATCATAAAGATCGGAACATTTATAGGAAATGCACCTTAAGTCTGCGTCACATAGTTTATTTTAATTTGTTACTATGTTGTCACTACTGCTACTTTAAGTTGTCAATGTCAAAGATGATTTTGACGACTTGTGGGTGAGAAAATGAGTTTCCTAGATAAAAGAGGTTTCAAGCATCATTATCGAAAAATGCATAAATTCAATTTTGATTTTTTATTGATGTAATCATATTAAAGCCTAACAACTTTCTATTTGACCCTGACACAGTGTCGCTACAAACAGTTTACCTATGGCAATAATGTGATGTCATGTCAGTAACCAATTGCAAAACATTTTCCAATGGAATACTATTCAATCCTTCGTTCTTTCTTTGGTTTAAAGATTTTATTGTATTTAAGACGATTTTTCTTGCTTCTATTGGTATCTTTTTCGGCATTTTTATGATGAAATCGTTTAAGTCGCGATATATTTTCTTTTTGTTTACATCGGTGACATTCGATGACATTCAACGCCTGGCCTACTACCGCGAAAATCGAAATTCGTAAATTTCGAGGATGTTTCTCTGTCACTCAAACGAAGGCGTCATTAGAGTGAGAGAGACAAATCCTCGAAATTTACGAATTTCGATTTTTGCGGTAGGGCCGCTGATGTCAAACAGTAATCATTGCCAGTAAAATAAATTAGTGTCACTGAAAATCCGCAACATGGCGAGGGTCAAATAGTAAGTTGTTAGGCTTTAATATGGGATAAGTAGGTAGGTAAATAAAATCGTAAAGCTAGCAAATTATTTATTAGAACGGAACTAAAAAAGTATAAAGGGTGAACAGAATCCTAAAAGGCATTTCCTATTTTATTTTACGGTGACAAATCCGAGAATTGTAAATTGACTGTTTCTCCCATTGCAGGCGTCCATGGGCTACGGTTACCACTTATCATCAGACGGGCCGTGTGGTTGTTTGTGTTTCAAATATATTGCAAGAACTTTTAGCAATCAACAATAAATACCGTCTTTTTAGCGAAGCAAAATTATACAGATATTGTCACAAAAATACGACAATTGTAGCGAAATTCCAACATAGGTCGAACCTCATATCAAGAATTTACGAAAATCGTTCTAAACCTTGTGACAATTGTAACGACTTTCCGAAAGTAAAATAGTACATTACGATACAAGGCGAAAAAAATTAAGTGGAGTGGAACGAGTGGAGATAAATTAAAGCACGACCGAAGGGAGTGCTTTAAATCTACACGAGTTACGAATTTCCTTTTCGCACGTTTATTATTAGTGATAATTGTATGTTGGTGGCAAACAGGCACACGGACCGTCCGATAGTAAGCGGTAGACGTAGCCTGCGGAGGCTTGTGACATCAGTAACAGTGATATTATACAATTATTGTCAAACTTGTCATTATGGCATTGTTTGTGTGTTGGGTCAATAGGGTTATTAAACAGAGATACGTTTATGCTACTGTTGCTTTACTAAAATACAGGCTGGCTCATTAAAATCAGTCCGTATGGGAATCTCTGAAACTATCGGACATACGAAAATATGTTCTTAGGAACCATGTCATCGATTGTAATAAACAGAAAAACTGCATTAACATATTTGAAAAAAAAAAACTACCCAGCAGGGTAATCCAATCCGGTTGTTTTGAAAAAATAAACTGATCTGCACTATTTCTATTCGGAAATCCATTGTGTAGGTCTTAAGCAGTAAATAGTAGTGTTTGTTTTTAGGAACCACATCTATCATCGATTTTGATAAAAAAAACTGCATTTATACATTAGAAAAAAAAACGCGTTAAATATGTGAAAACAATGTATTTTTATTCATTTTAGACATCATGCTTCTTAGAGACATTTACTGTAAATGGGAATGTAGAGACATTTACTGTAAATGTCTCTACATTCCCAGGCTTCTTAGAGACATTTACTGTTTTCACATATTCAAAACGTTTTTTTTCTAATGTATTGTTAGAAGGTGTTTTAAATGAAACCGTAGATTAATCGAACTCACTTTAATTATTTATTTAATTTCTATATTTGGACAGAGGTTTCCCTACTACTCTGTTCTCAATCAAAATAACGGCGCAGAATGAGCTCCGGTGGCATTATATAGACTCGTCCCCGCCTGGTCAGCAGGTAGAAGAGTGGAAGGGCAGACTGGCTTGGCTCGGCTTTGGCGGGCTGGCTTTGGCGGGCAGGCTGTGGCAGGCTAGTGGCTGTTACATTCGGCCGTCCTGGAACAAAGATTGCTCCCGCAATTGGGGAGAAACTAATTAGCTCTCTAGCAAATCAAGTAAATCTTCAGTCTCAAGTTGATCATCAGAGCTACTTGCACTGTCAGATACAGGAGCCGTGCTTGTATATGGTCGCAAAGAGTCTGCAGCCACCAATCCAGTAGAGGCTTTGTAACCTCTGACTCCTTTAATACTCCGGATCCTGTACCTGTCATTGCCAACTACCTTTGTTATGATATAGGGACCAGAATAAATATCATCGAGTTTAGTGTTAACCTTGGCGGCACTACTAGTAGGCGCTTGCCTCCATAGAACTAAATCCCCTTTTTTGTATATGTGGCTAGGCTTCCGCTTTTTATCAAAAATGCTTTTCATCTTATCGGCTGCTTTTTTTAACTTGGTACTAGCTACCCTACGCCTCTCCTCTATTGGCTGAACAACTCCATCAGAGGTACCTAGATCACAACGTGGCCTAGAACTACTAGCAAACATTAGGTCATAAGGCTTGTAGGTTGTACTTGCATTGAAAGTATTATTTATTCCCCACAACACATCAGGAAGACAATTTACCCAATTATTTGCTGCTTCGCTAGGATCGGTGGCACGTAAAGCATTAAGGATCGTACGGTTAGTTCTTTCGACCTGTCCGTTGGCTCTAGGGCATGCAATTGATGTTAATATGTGCTTAAATTGCTTATCAGTTGCAAATTGTTTAAAATTTCTACTTGTAAATGCTTTGCCATGGTCACTTACAACTTTTTCAGGGTAACCAAATAAGGAAAATATCTTTTTAAGTATTCTAACAGTTTCTACTGAATTTACTGTTCGGGTTGGTTCAGCAATAACAAATTTGGAAAAAGAATCTGTCAACACAAGCATGTACTGGTACCCTTTATTAGTTCTGCAAAATGGTCCAAGATGATCAATATGTACCATACGCATGGGTTCAGTAGGTTTAGGGATAGGGAATAATTTACCCTGAGCCTTTCCATGGTCACCTTTACCGTAAGCACAGTGTAAACATGCTCCTACATATTTTTTGATAAAGCGAGTCATCTTTGGAAACCAATATTCTTTTTTTATCAAATCCGTGCACTTCTGTAACCCTACATGCCCTATCTCATCATGATGCATTTGAACTATTTTCCATCGAGCTGATGATGGTACAACAAGGCGGTTTCCTAGCAACGTCTTCCGGTATAACCTTTCATTAGAAAATACAAAATCTTTTGTGATATTGATTGGGGCCGTTCCTAACTTAAGTTGGTCAATAATTATCTTTAATTTTTCATCTTGGCATTGGACCGTATAAAACCAATCTGCAACTTGAAGCCTATTAATATTCACAGTATCGATAGGGTTCCTACTGAGAGCATCGACATGCTTCATGCGGTCACCTGCTCGATATTCAATACTTATGTCATAGTCTTGGATTGATAGCCACCACCTAGCTATGCGAGGGATGAGGTCGCGCTTAGTAAGAGTCGCCCGGACTGCAGTGCAATCAGTGACTACTTTAACTCGTTTACCTACTATATATACTCTAAATTTTTTTAACGATTCTACAAGAGCAAGGGTTTCTAACTCGTAACTATGATATACGCTTTCATCTTTACTTGTGACTCTACTGAAGTACATGACAGGACGTAAAGAACCATCAGTCTGTTTTTGTAAAAGAATTCCGGCAATACCTGATTTACAAGCGTCCGTGTGAATTTCCGTTGGCAAGGTTGGGTCGTACAGAGCCAAGACAGGTTTTGTACACAAACACTGCTTCAACTGTTCAAAGCTTTTGCACTGATCATTACCCCAGGTCCAACTAACACTTTTTTTTGTTAAGTCCGATAAAGGTCGTGCAATAATAGCAAAATTTTGAATAAATTTCCGAAAATAACTACACAATCCGAGGAACTGTCTTATCTCATGGACATTACTACAGTAGAGGCATCGTAAGAAGTCGTTTTTGACGTTTGTTTGCACATGAAGTTCTGTAAAAATTTGACAGTTGGTATAATGGAGCAAATGTCAAACTTCATTGTTGCCTGAACGGAATAGTGATGTTACTGCTGTTGCTGCAATTTACCGATACGTCAATCGAAATAAATAAGTTAACTTTTTTTATGGAGGTACGAATAATTGCTATAATAGTAGGTACGCACATATTTTCTAAAAGTTTGTCATGGTTTCGACAGGTCCTCGCGAGCCCGTGTGCCCGGTGGACGCGGCTTTACAGACTGTGTGGAACTTGACAACCAGATAAATGTCATAATTGTTATTCAATTCAATGTATTTATTCACATAAGCTAGTATTAACACCAAATCACTTACTAGTTACATCATAAAAATAAATAAAAAATTAAAATTATGTTAAAATAATAGTAAGCACATAATAATTACAAATTCAATTATAAAATCACGTATAATTTTATTTTTCGTAGAATAATAATTTATATACCACTACGTTATTTATCACCTAGATGTGCTCTGTTTTTAATAAATGGTTTTAGTGAGTTTATATACTGTATTTACGGCATTTCTCTATTTGGCATATCTACATTGCACTCTGAGCTAGCAGCACGCAAGTTTGCCAACGTGGGTTGGGAGTGGTTTGCTATGAATTTTGCTTATAGAGGTCACGTCCTATCCGTCCTATAAAACATCTTACCTAAATGCGACTTTACGTCATTATGACGTCACCGGCTCCAAAGTTTCGCTGCCTGCTAATGATTCTAAGTAAGATTACCAAACACTTTTTTAATTCGGATTACCTAACACTTTTTTAATTAAACTTTTTCAATGGCAAGTACCAGATCTAACGCCCTTTCGCACTTGACTGAAAATTTTACGACGGTAAAATCGAGCGTTTCACAACACTATTGTGAGCTGTCAAAAACGACTTCTTACGATGCCGCTACTATAGGGGTGGGAAACTGTGACACCGCTGTCAACTTTGAATCGTCCGGTCGGATACCGTCTCGTGATATTTCGTGTCCTAAATAGGTTATCTTTTCTTGTAAAAAAGAACATTTACTCATATTAAGTTTTAAATTCTCATCTCTAAATTTAGAAAGAACCAGTTCGAGCATTTTAAAACCGGACTTTATATCGTATGAGGGAAGTAATAAATCGTCTAAGAAAGCCAGTATTTCACATTCACTCGGGAGGGTATCCGAACGGTTGTTGTCATGTGCGTTGTCAGAGTTTAAATTTGCGTTTTGTTGTGCACCTATGGAATCAACTAATTTATTCATCATTCGCATAAATACCGAAGGACTGTTGGCCAGACCATATGGGACACGTGTGTACTCCCAACACCCATGTGAAGTGACAAAAGCAGTTTTGTGAGTGTCTTCGGGGCATATTTTAACTTGGTGGTAACCTTGAGCTAAATCTAGTGTTGTGAAGAACTTTTTGCCCGCAAGTTTTGAAACCTGATCTTCAATATGGGGTAAAGGATACCTATCTTTGATTGTGATTGCATTCAGCGCCCGATAATCGACACAAAGCCTGTGGTCACCGTTCTTCTTTTTGACTAAGATAACCGGTGAAGCGAAATTCGATTCAGATTCTTTGATTATACCTGCTGCGAGTAATTCAGACACTTTAGACTTAACGATATCCTGCTCGCTGTGTGACAAACGGTAAGGTTGGCGATGTATAGGCTGCTCAGTTGTTAACTTTATTTTCATTTCGAATAAATTTGTACACCCTAATTCGTTTGTATTACTTGCGAAGCAATCCTTATAATCCGATAATAAACCTATTAACGTATTATGGTCGTTTTTATTTAATAACCCTGTTTTTATATCACTTACATTTACCCCTCCAATTGTACTAATAGTGGCTAAGTTGGTATGCAAAACCGAAGACACAACATTAGACTGGCTATCGGTGGCTTTGGCAGCAAAAGGCAATGGCAAAATGGTATTGGCTTGCTTACTAACCTCAATATTGCTTGGCGGCGGCGCGTCGCAGCTGTCAGCCCTAGTTAGGACCTCTCCTTTGTGCCAGATGATGTTGCGAGAGCCACTGTTGACAATCTTGACGTATCCTGAAGCGCCCCTTAACATCGTAGCCGGTATAGAGTAGGAAATACCAGCTAAGTCGAAATGTTGCGGGCTAGTAACCACATCATTGTCCTCGCTGTTGCCTTCTATGTTTACTTTAATTATGGACGAGCCAGGTAACAGAGTTTCATTATCAGTAGTAATCACTTTAAATCGTGTGCGTTCTTCTACTGTGTTTATCTCCTGGGTGAAATCATCCTGTGTTAAAGTGGCCGTGCCCTTGGTAACTGTTAAGGTCATGTCCTCCATATTGATTATCGGCTGTCCAACTATTAAGTGATTGCCTTCCATGTCTATATCGGTAAGATGGGCCTTGCATTGTACTTTGATGTTGTCGATTTCCAATTGAAACGTGACTAGTCCACAGCTCCGCAAGAGGTGTCCGGAAAATACTTTTAGGATCTCGTTGGTGGGTGTTACTTGAAGATTAAGCAGCTTAGAGATCTGTAGCGAAAGGACATTTACTGCACTTCCCGTATCCAGATAAGCTTTTATGTGAATGTCGTTAATTTTCGCAACCTTCTCGTAGACGTGATTGTAGTTCTGTATCATTCTAATTTGCTTAACGTTGTCGCCCTCTTTAGTCGCAGTAGGTTTTGTAGCCGGTGCCGTAGTGCAACGGGTCGCAATGTGGCCTTGCTTACCACATTTGAAACATGTACGCAGATCTGGTTGCGGACAATTTCGAAGTATGTGGCCAGTTTTCTTGCAACGCGGGCAGGGCTCCACATCCGGGTTAATAGTCTTCTTTTCTAATGATTGGCGACTGTTGGTGCAGTCTTTATTTGGTGGACGGCTACTGGTGGACGGCGGTTGATAATCGTCTAACGCACAGAGAAAACCTTCATAGAGGTCTTCTGGTCGATCGCATTGGTATGCTCTTGCGTTAGCTTGAAGTGATGAAGGTAAACCGCGAATAATGCATGAAACCGTCGCGGAGTCCGATAACTTGCAGCGAAAGCACATTGCCACTTTGTCTTGATAGTACTTGGTCATGGACTCCGTGGGTAGTTTTTTTCGGTTCATCATCTCGTCTAGCATATTACCAAAATCACGATGCCTCGGGAATGCGCGCGTCAACATTTTCTTCCACTCCGACCAGGGGTAATCGTAGTCTTCGAGCCTGTTGTACCACCGCCGCGCTTGTCCTCGTAACTTGTCTTGTAGATGAAACGCCTTCGTCGTGTCGTCCCAGGCGTGTATTTCACCGAGTTGGTCGATTTTTTTCAACCACGTGCAGTCTTACTGTAGTGCAGTCATCGCTGTCGGGGTCGAACTCGGGGATAAGTGATGCAGCACGATGAACTTTTGTCTTGACTGCAGGCATTTCTTCGTTGAGCTCATGCATTGCTTTTTGCACTTCGTCTTGCAACAAACGTTTTAAAATCTTTCGCGCCGGTGGTTCCGTATTTTCGTCATCTGATTCGCGTGGTGTTGACTCTTGGTTCCAACCAGGTGGTCTAACCAAGTGACCCGTATTTTCCTCAAGACTTCGCTTCATCTTTGTGATGTGTTATCCCACTTTCTGAATATGTTAGAAGGTGTTTTAAATGAAACCGTAGATTAATCGAACTCACTTTAATTATTTATTTAATTTCTATATTTGGACAGAGGTTTCCCTACTACTCTGTTCTCAATCAAAATAACGGCGCAGAATGAGCTCCGGTGGCATTATATAGACTCGTCCCCGCCTGGTCAGCAGGTAGAAGAGTGGAAGGGCAGACTGGCTTGGCTCGGCTTTGGCGGGCTGGCTTTGGCGGGCAGGCTGTGGCAGGCTAGTGGCTGTTACAGTATAAATGCAGTTTTTTTTATCAAAATCGATGATAGATAATCATGATTCCTAAAAACAAATACTACTTAGTATGTCTTATAGTTTCAGAATTTCTCTTTCAAAAAAATAAGTTTTAAGACAAAATATTATTCAATGACGTACCTACTGACATTTCTATTACTCCCTAGGGAATTTCACTTTTCTATTACTCCCGCTATGCTTGCAAGTAATGGCGCGCATAGACAGCAAGTGTGATGAAAAGGTGACATTAACTGGCCCCCAAGATCGCCTGATTTGACAGCTCCTGATTTTTTTTCTGTGGGGTTATTTAAAAGGATATGTCTTTTCTAATTGGCCAACAAACCTTTAGCAATTAAAACAAAAACTCGAACCACGATCACTGAAATAACGCCGGAAATGTGTGAAAAAGTGATGAAAAATGCGATTAAAAGGGTTGGCATCTGCGATGCTACTGGAGGTGGATACCGACCCAAAATAATTATATTTAACCAGTGATACTTTATATTTTTTGTGTTATGTATAGAATAAAATTTCAAAAATGAAGTGTATATATCTTATTTGGCCACCCTGTATGACTATGAATATATTCTAGATTGACTTATACACTGTTGTGCCAACAGTGCTTTCAAATCCCATTGTAATCGCTGTTTAGGTATTATTAAACAGCGATTACAATGGGATCTTCAATATAATAAAATTATTACTCGAACTATTCATTGCGCCACCGAGTACACAACATCTTCTCACGAAATTTTGCTTTGCTCCTTGTTCTACCTTTGCCAATTTTGGCAATACGTCAAAACAGCGGTTAACTAGACAACTCATTTTAATGATTTAGGCATAATATCTGTCCAATTTGCGAAAGAGACAGAAATATATTTGTCACGATGACAAATGTCTACTCTTTTCGAAGAACGTCACAACAAACCACTCTGTTCTAAATTCAAATTATTGACAACCTATTCAAGGCGTGTGGCTGACCATAAAGAATTTAAAACGATGTGTATATGACACTAAGGTATATTTTCCATAAATGTTGAGATATTTACGACCACCCTGACTGCTCAGATATTTCTAATTATCTCTGTGTTCCGATATTTTTGCCTAATTATACGTTACGAATTCATTGAAAAGTGGTTGCTCCTAAATTTGTGACGAATTACATGCCTCTAAATTATTGCCCTTTTCTCACGTAACGAATTTATTGAAATTTTACGTTGCTCCGATTTATTTGGGGACCTCGACCGCTACCATATATCTGATGGCGACTGTAAATATAGTACATTACATCAGAGGCCGGGAAAATTAGGATTTCCGGCCAAGTTGGATATACGGATAGGTAACGAGGCCGGGAATCCGTATTCACGCCGAGGCATGTATAGTGCTTTTCTCAAACATACAAGGAAATACAAAAAAAATAAAGACAATGTTGTCGAAACTAGAAAAAAAGTTGCTTTGCAGGCCTAGGCTTGAAAAGTGTTATGAAATTCGATTTCCATCCCAGTGAGTTACTGCGCCCTAAAAGCGATACTTCCGAGTCTATTTTAAGGAACGTAAAGACAATATTTCACTGCAGGTTTGAGAATTACATATTTTAACTAGGTTCTTACTGGGTCATACGATAAACAAAAATTGTCCACTCAATGGTCAAAAGTTAACAGCTTTTATAAATCTATGTTACGATTTGATTGCATAGGGCTATAGGACCGGGGAACTTACCCGTAGTCGTACCTTCAATTGTTTTATCCCAAAATTAGGACAGGAATTCCTTAACTGTAGGTATGTCCACCGAAAAGACGATAACCTATATCTGACAATGACCCGGCGCCAACTAGGGCACAGCATTGTTGACTCGACCAGTCTACCAATTTTTATCATTATCGAGAACATGATCCAAATGTGTAACTTATTGAAAATTGCTCACTTCATAATTTCGTTGCTTATCAGGAACAACGCTGTAACGTAACCCAAAATAATACGCGCCTGAAAAGTGGATCAAAGACCATGTTCAGTATTTCTGACGTTATTAAGGATTAAAATTTGTATTCTTGTATTTTCATTTGCGTTAATATATTCAGTAATAAATCGACTGACCGGTAATATCAATGTTGCAGATAAATTCAACAAATTCATACACTCTGTGAACCACAATGGACTGAACATCCTGTCTGTAACGTTCGTGGCTCTTGGGATCCTTCTATTAGTCGCTAACTTCATTGTAAGTACCTGGTTATTGGCTTAAATGACTAGTATATAGGCCATAAGTAATTATAATAAAAACACGGGTTATTCCTACTACTTACTACCAGGGTCGCGTTTTATAAACTTACAATTTACAATTTCGCTGTTTGCCTCTCTTTCTAGCCAATATGTGCGTGGGTTAGAGAAGCAAACAGCGAAATTGTAAATTGCAACTTTATAAAACGCGACCCAGCATGCTTAGCACATGATTGTTGCGATAGTATGTCGCGGCCAGACAGATTTCCCGTCTTTTACTATCTATATTAATAAAAGAGGGACGGATAGTCTATCTCGCCGCGACATATTGTCGCATCAATCATGTGCTAAGCCTACCACGAACCACGAACGAAGTGTTGCCTCCCTGTCACACTTACGTACGAATTTACAAGTACGAGAGAGGCAAGGCGAGTGGTAGGGCCTCAGTATCCACTCCAATCCCGTCAGCAGGGGAACCTTTGTCTATGTGATCTACTGATCGTTGTTTTCCCACCTGTTTCAATTTGTGGCAGTAAGAATTCATTTGTCACCACCCCAACTCCTCCTGCGGGTGTCGTAAGAGTCGACCAAGGGATTGAAGTGTCACTGACCATTATTTGATAAAAGATTGATGATGGGCAGCAGCGTCATCAAGGTCATCATAGTGGACACATTGCCGCTTGCCCAGCGTGGCGATTATGGGCATTTACCTACTAATGCGTCTATAATAAATAATAATATAAATAATTCAAATTACAGAAGGAAAAACCACCTTACTTTTAACAGAATAAGGTTTGAATTTGAATTCGTGGTTGATATTGATATTTAATTACCGTGATGCCTTGAAGAGGGTGTGACACTTGTCAACTAAAATTCATACCTTTTGAAAGTCAATTTAGTATGGCGTGCGGCTTCCATGTTTTATTTGTTCGTAGGGGACCAACTAAAGTATAGGACCAAAAACGCCAATTTCATAGATACTGACTACCGTAAGATGGGGCTATTTGGTAACATCGAAATTAAAGGTGTTAGACAAATGTTCGTATCGTAAGATTTGGAACAAATATCTTATACTTGGGACCACGTATTTTCATAATATTCAATGCTAAAAAGAAATCGGGCTTAAATGCTGTTTTCTCCTTAGTACCAAATAGTGGATCTCAAATAGCTCCATCTTACGGTACCATTGTAACAAATGCTAATTTCCCGTGTGGTCAGAACTCGCCAGACATAACGCTGATGTACGTGACGGTGCTGCTGGTGACGTGTGTGGCGTCGCTGCTGCTGCTGGTCTCCGTGCTCGGCGAGTGCGCCCGCAGCCAGGACACGTGTCTGCTGCGCAAGATGGACTGGTTCTCGGCGTTCCTGCTTGCGGTGTTCTGGTTCATTTACATATTCGGTGAGTTGGCTGAGTTCGCAGCCATTACCAATCGCTAACGCTTAGTAGCGTATCGTAGTTTTCTGTCACTCTTTTTATTAGTGCGAATAGTGCGACCAAAACGTTGCGTGACTTGAGGAGTGCCTAACTACGAGATGGACTGATTCTCGGCGTTCCTGCTCGCGGTGTTCTGGTTCATTTACATATTCGGTGAATTGGCTGAGTCCGTAGCCATTACCAATCGCTAACGCTTAGTAGCGTATCGTAGTTTTCTGTCACTCTTTTTAGTGCGACAAAAACGTTGCGTAAGTTAAGGAGGAGCGTCTAAACTACGAGATAGACTGGTTCTCGGCGTTCCTGCTCGCGGTTTTCTGGTTCATTTACATATTCGGTGAATTGGCTAAGTTCGTAGCTATTACCAATCGCTAACGCTTAGTAGCGTATCGTAGTTTTCTGTCACTCTTTTTATTAGTGCGAATAGTGCGACAAAAACGTTGCGTGACTTGAGGAGGAGTGCCTAACTACAAGATGGACTGGTTCTCGGCGTTCCTGCTTGCGGTGTTCTGGTTCGTTTATATATTCGGTGACTTGGCTGAGTTCTTAGCCATTACTAATCGCTAACGCTTAGAAGCGTATCGTAGTTTTCTGTCACTCCTTTTATTAGTGCGAATAGTGCGACCAAAACGTTGCGTGACTTGAGGAGGAGTGACTAACTACGAGATGGACTGGTTCTCGGCGTTCCTGCTCGCGGTTTTCTGGTTCGTTTCAATTTTCGGTGACTTGGCTGAGTTCGCAGCCATTACCAATCGCTAACCTTTAGTAGCGTATAGTAGTTTTCTGTCACTCTTTTTAGAGCGACGAAAACGTTGCGTGAGTTGAGGAGGAGTGTCTAAACTACGAGATGGACTGGTTCTTAGCGTTCCTGCTCTCGGAGTTCTGGTTCATTTACATATTCGGTGAGTTGGCTGAGTTCGTAGCCAAGATGGGCGTTTTCCCAAAAAAAATTTGATTCTTACAGATGGCTCTTCTGGGCTCATTCGATTCAGAATCACCAGCCGATTTGATCTAGATCTAATGCGTGTGGGGCACAAAGTGTTCAGACTTGATATCAAAGGATTAAATTGGCCTCTTCGTCGTTGCAATTGCATTTCTATTTTGTATTACTCTGGTGTAGCGTCTCAGAGAATTGGAATAAGTACTAGTACCCGACGCTGTACCAATACTCGTCAACATAGCTTGGTTTGCCATCGATAAGATAAAATCAACTATGTGCTTCATATCCCAAAATTAGCTTAAATCTAAATTTATTTGCATAATTTTAAGACAGGCTGATATTTATTAGGACTGAATGTTAATTTTTCCAATGTCCCGATATGTGACATTGAGACTTGTATTGAGGTGCCATCTATTGGGACTGCCAGCAAAAGCACTTGACACTTAATCGTACAAGTAATGGAGTTGACTAAGAAAATGTGCAATTTTGAGAAAATTTTACATTGTCATCCTGTAAAATAAATACAATTTAACAAAACTTACAAACTCCTCTCCCAAAACACATGAAAATACTTTATGCAGATTTCAATTTATGAGCAAAACATCATGATTCAAATAAATATTCTCTGTTAACATGTTACGTATTGGTACTTCCACCTTATGATGGGTGTTTATCGACTTCAAAAGCAGTGTAGATGACGGACTTTTAGGAACATACTTTTATAGAAATAAATTATAATTTGGAATAGTTTACCTTTTTTCATGTTTTTTTTTTGTCTTTTCTGCTTCATCAACATCATTAAATAAAATTTACTCATTTTATAAATCACTCTCGTTTTTCTAGTGTGAATAAGCTCGAAAAATCTGCAAGCAGATGCTCAATTAGACAGTTTGTTCTTAGTTCTTATCTCTAATGTGTTTTCGTTTCAGTGTGGGCGTTCTTCGCAGCCGTGGCGAACGGCTACGCGGGTGAACTGGGACGAATTTAACTCCCCAATCATGAAGATTGTGTTATGTGGCTTGATTCTATCTAGCTGCCCTTTGAATACGGCTTTCTAAGGGCTGATTTTTCAATCCTCAGTTAAAAGTATCCGTCAGTTAAAAGTATTACCATCCTTATCGCTGGTCATCAGTCAAAAAAGGATAGAGCTAACATTTATTTGACAGTTACTGTTATCTGGGAATTGAAAAATCAGTACTAAATAGCAAGTTCGACAGACGCCGGTAATATACAAGACCGGAATGAATGAAGGCATAGATATATAAATATAGACTGCACACGCTTAACAGCGGTATATTTTGGGTTCTTCCGGAAGGAGCAATGCCTACATACTGGGAGTAGAGCAACATGATTCAATTAAAAAAACATGAAATTCGAAACGAGTTACGAATTTCGTTTTTGCACGAGTCTCGTACGACGTATTTTAGTACAGATGGCCCTCCGAAGTTTTCGACCTGGCGTAAAATGACCCACTTCTCGCACTAGAGCCTAAAAAAGGCACCATCTGTACTAAAAAAAAAGGATATCGCAACATCCGCCGATAAAAATCTACGGTTCGCTTTCAATTTATAATTCGGTTTCGTTCCTTTGATCTTGAATAGTGTAAATTTTGTTTTTGGCAAAAATTTACATTACATGTGAGCGTTTTAGCAAAAAAGTTTCTACTTTGAACCCATAAGGATGAAATTGGCCTGTAACTTTATACAAATTAAATGTCTATGCACCTTAAGGCAAGTAACGCTCACATTTTACAATCGCTTATTGTATGTTTTTTTAGTGCAGATTCTTTAGGCACTGGTCTGGCGGTGATAGCTGATAGCTGGGCGAGTATCGCCGTGTCTCTTTTATTTACACGCGAGTGCGTATCATTTGTTCGTGTTTAGAGCCGATAGTTCATAGCTTAGTAGCTCGCGGTGAGACCAGTGCCTTAGGCCTAATCTTGAAATCGTGGTATATTACAGGTTTTGTATAGGTGTAAGAAAACATTGTAAAAGGAGTTTCAAAATAAAACAAACGTATGAAACAGAATCTTCGCTTTATTCAGCAATTTCCAGTTGAAAAAAATAATCAACAAAACTACACTGAAATTCTGAACATGACTATTTTTACAAACAATTTACAGCATTTTATTAAAGAGCGGCGCGCGCGGCCCGCGGCTGTACAGGCGGGGCGCGGGCGCCGCGGCTTACGAGGTACGACATCTCCTATCCATTTTACTAAGCGTATGTTAACGGCCTCAAAAAGAGGCCAATTTTTTTTACATTTTTTCCCGAATTTGCAGCCTTTTTGTACAGTATATGATACTTACTAATTATATGTATAGACATAGTTAAAACCGTTATTTTTTTGGTCGCGGACTCGTTTTGCCGGCAGCGCGCGGCTGTCGGCAAAACTCGTTCGCTGAATTTTTTAAACGTTGAAACGACAGGACATTTGCGTAGACACGACTCGATATATTCGCATAGCTAATTTTAAACCCCAATTTAGTACATTAAATTACATATTATTAAACATTTTTTTTGCTTTTTTTCTGCGAATACTAATAAGAAGTGAGTTTGAACGGACATAAGTTTCGATTTAATTTCCAAAGAAACTACGGAACCTTGAGTCGAATGCCGGCGAATATTGAATAAATGAATAATCTAAATGTGTCGCTACACGTCTAATAATTTAGTGGACACATTTCTAAGAGCCTACGATTATTATATACCAATTATATATTATTATAAGATGAGTTTGATAATCAGGAGTTGCGCACTGAAAACATACTCGAGTTGAATGGTCCACGGAAAGAACATGTCTAGTCAATTCAAATTACAGAAGGAAAAACCACCTTACTTTTAACAGAATAAGGTGTGAATTTTCCATGTTTTTTTTAAGCACCGGACATGTTTTTTCCGTGGCCCCTTCAGTTATTGTTGTGAGGCCGCGGGCGGCGAGTAACGCAATACAAAACATTTCCAAAAATACTCAGTCATTTTTGTCTCACTTCTGTGTCATTTTCAACAACATTTAAAGTAAACGAAGTCTAGTTCGCGCCCTAATTACACATCGATAATCGTTTAATTTACTACTAAGACCAAAGTAACAGTCTCCAGAAACGGTTCCAAATGACCGACATTTTTCTTTTTATAATACATAAACGCAATCAGTAGATAGTAGTTATTTTACTCGTTTATTTTCACTTTTACACAGTATAATGAAATTGAGTTATAGGTATGGTAAATCATTGGTATTATTTTAGTGAGAACTTTACTCACTAATCTCACTATCTACTCATTGCCTGGATAATATTGTCATCTGTACAGAGCGCAACCGAAGCATTACTTTTTAGAACAAATCAAGCCATAGCTCACATCTAGATAGTGTCTATAGCTTGTATGTCTAGTTATCCATTTATAGGCCACCTAACCTAGACACCTTTAAACATTTCGATTTATTATATTTTCTTGAAAAATCCACATGTTGAACTTATCGTATGCAGTCGAGATATTCACGACATGTAGGTGCATTTACAAGTCTTTATAAATAGGTATTCACCGACATTATATAAGCTATAATTGCGTAGATTCACTGACCAATATTTTAGTTATTTTACAGTGCCAACTGTCATTCTCTTATTTACATACACAAGACTTGCCAGAAGCGAATTACTTTGGACCTCTGAAGCAAAAATTACAGTAAAATCTAAGAAAATATCGTGCTTAGAATTTAACCGGTAATGTTGATGTCGCATGTTTGGTACAATCGCCAACACAGTTATCTATCCATATTTGCATTTTAGGTGTATCGTCAGCGTCAAATATTTTGAATCAGCCAGATAGTTCGGTACACAATATATTCAGTATGTTGTTACTGAAATATTTAACCGCTGACTGATGGTCACTGTCGAATACTTCTTAGCAATCAAGGTTGCCAAATAGTTCGGTACACCATAATAAATAATAGTGCCGAATTATTTTCAATTTGAAGTGTCACCACTGACCATTATTTGATAAATGATTGACTTAATTTGATGATACACCGTGGTTTTATTGATTTCCGTAAAATTGGACTGGTTACTTGGGACATTAATAGAAGTTGCCTGGTATATCGGCTTTTGTTAATTTCGTAAAAATTTTTTTTAGTTTTCATACATAGTAATTGTAATGGCAAGTGTTAGAGAAACTTAAGAATAAGATCTCAGGTGACGGCACACGTCAAAATAAGTAACATTAGGATGTAATAAAGGTTGCAATACACTTGTTTAGTCATTAAACTAATTTTTTTAATAAATCAATAACAGTAAGAGTTAAGACACTAGTTTCTTAGAGAAATTGATTATTTTTGACCTAAATAAGCTTCCCTTTAATTTGACGGAAATCAATAAAAACACGGTGTATATTTCACAAATATTTCAATGTAGCTAACGACGTTATGTAGCCATAAAGCGCCATCTATACGTCAACAATCAGCTGTCAAATTTTAGACACGATTTTTTCTTAGACTTAACTCTTATGCATTAAATTTTGCCTAATTTAAAACATTTACAATGCTAGAGGTCCTATCGTATTGAATCACACTTACATTGATGCTGCTATTCTCATAAAGCAACAGTAGATAAGAGAATTACAACAGTTATGTAACACAGTACATAATACATGCCCTTTAAATACCGTTTAATATATTATATTTCTTCGTGGGGTCGCCGTTTCTTTTATTACTTTAAAATAATTTAAATTAGTTTCGATACATTATTGTTTTAATGCTTTTATATGAATGTATTACCATAAGAATGGATTATAAATAAAACAATACATTTGTTTTAAAACTTTAGCGTTGATCGACATAAACTCATAGCAAAATTTTCACCGTCTTCATACCGTACCATATTTCATGCTATGTATAAAACGGGAGAAAGTAAATAAGAAAATATGATGATGAAATCATAATGGTCTAATTGAGTGTTTTCAGTTTCTATCACAGTTGGCCAAATGACTCGTTAGATGGCGCCAGAACACAGCGACAGCTATATTTCGCTAACAATACTTCTACGAAACATTTCTTCGTTCGTTCTTCTATGAACATTCATACAAATATACCTTTTCATGGTTATGTATAGATGAATTATCGAGAGCTTAGAATTGTATTAGTAGTGGTGTTGCAAATAGTCAAACAACACAGCAATATTATTATTAGACAAGAGTCGAGGAAATTTAAATATAGAATGCTAAACACACAATACCATTAAAGTAGAAGTACTAATTCTCGACGCTAAACTAATATTCGAGATGTGCACTTTATGCCAAAGTTATAAAGGTTACAACTCGAAAAACTAAGATATTTGATATTCAAATATAAACCTTATACACTTTGATATATCAAATCCCTGTCGAATACTAGGACATCGTCGAACACTGGTATATATTCCTTCATTAAAAAATCGGTGATTTATCTATATTAGTGAGTTTAATTATGTCGACGACGCAACTAGAAACAGCGGCCCCACGTAGCGCTCGGGCCCGCCAGCAGGAATGGATACACTTACAAAAACTACAATACATTAACGGGTAATTTACATCGTATATTACTGTTTATATAAACGTGCTAGGGAGAGCTTTGCCAGTCGACGAGTTATAATAATGGAAATATTCATGTTTAAGGTCAAAAGTTGTGCTTTGGCTGTTTTTAATATAACTCAATATTTAACAGAAAAAGCAGTACTCTCATCCAAGAAATACATTTAAAGGAGCAAATAAATACAGAATATATGACTAAAATATAAAAATCTATGTTTTATACAAGTTCCGATGAAAATTATAGTTTCACCATTAAAGAAAATATTAACATCTCAAGGAAAAATTAACTATTACCACTAAATGGTTGCTTAAATTAAACTAAGTAGAAAAGGAGGGGTAATTCACTTAAAGGAATAGGTATACACTCCGTAAAACGTCACGACTTCATCTGTGTGCAAATAAAATCAAACATTGACTACGAATGAATATTTTTAAAAGCAAAATAGTCTTGTAAAACGAAAGTAATACTAGATTAAATAGGTGACACATAAATAAAGTTATTATTTTATTTCAAATGTAGTATAAACTGTACAGTAGAACAAATTATTTAGACTTCTGCCTACGTACACAAGTGTAAAGAAATGTCTGTCGAAGAAATGTATGGATTCTGAACTTTACGAATGGATGTCGACTGGCAAAGACTCGGTGTATAAAATACGTCACAGCCACTTACAATGATTGTATTGAAACATAACTGGGTTGCTATGGAAACTCGATTAGATTAGCTATTGTGAACTGTAGAGTTGTATCCTCAATATTTTTTGACGGTATTTTTATATTATTACTACCCAGAAAAACGCCGACAGAAAAAAAAGTGTCCCTACGTCTTTCTGGTTCCACTAGGTACCGTTTTCATATCCTGCGATTTACGGTAACAGAATGGAATGAATGAAAAATTTGCAAACATTTTGGGATACTTTTTCTCTTTGAACGAACTTGTGATTCCGTGTAGCAATAATAAAAAAACACATGTTCATAAAAGTTGTGGTTACATGATAAAAAGGACTAAATACGACCCACAAAAATACTAGAGTTTTCATTCCAACAAAGTTTCCCATTCTAAATTTAGCAGAAACTACAGTCCCATCAAATATAACAGAGCGAACGAGATGCTCACAAACATACTTTTCCATTTGGTGGCTGAAAAAATAACATGCACTCAAGTATTTTTGAAGGTCAGAAACTGTGAAATAGACAATTATATTTAAGATTTTCATGTATCTATTGTCAGTCGTGTATTGCTAATCATAGATAAAGTTATACTAAGACGATTAAGTATGCAAAATATTATAGTAAATTGACAGATATCCTAATCGTTAGAATATAACATCAAGTTACAATATAACCATTTATTAATATTTTGCATTACTTTATTGTCTTAGCATTAATTTGTCCAAGTTCTAATCGAGTTTTGTGTAAAGGGACCGAGACGCTCTAATTACTTGTACAGTCACTATTATGGTGCTTAGACAAGTTGCCAATCGCTAACGCTTAATCGTCAATCGTAAACGAAAGGCTGCTAACTGTCTTTGTCACACTAATGCGAAAGAGCGACAGAGGGAAAACTACGATACGCTACTAAGCGTTAGCGATTGGCAACTTGGCTAAGCATCCTGATATATCGTGGCGTCCAGAGTGTTCAAAAATATCTGAACACGCCTTTACTGCCATAACGATAGAGGCGATTGCACGGCGGAATAAATTTTAAACGGGTATAGTATGTGTTTATGTAAAAAAAAATCGATTGAAATAACGTCAGTACTAACTACAAATTCTGCAAGGATTTGTCAAAAACGTCTACATAAAAAGGTTTTCGTATTTTGACTAGTCTCTGTAGATGGGTCAAAATTATTTTCGTTGTCTTATTTTGTCCCTAAAAAACATGACACAGTTGTGAGTTTTGTATGAGATGATGTTTTGTTTTCAATTTCTCATGTATGGATTATAATCTAGCATGAAAAAGAAATACAATTGCATCGGTTTTTTTTTAATATACGGATTCGAAACAGCAACTAGAAGCGTGATAGAGTGGTATGAAACAAGATAACGAAAAGAATTTTGACCCAGATATATTTGTATACGATATAATGGCGTTATTCATCATTCATCACTATTGGAAGTGAAACTTAAAATGAACACTTTGTAATAAATGTGAAATTTGGTTCTAGCAAAGCATTTACGATTACATATCGCTGCAATAGTGATCGCCTATATTTCAGCGTTTAATGATGGCGATTCCACAGATAGGTGAGAGGACAAATTAATTAATTGAAATAAATATTAGCGCCACCTATCAACGCAAATACAGTTTACCTGTACCTTCCTACAATACGCGAAATGGTCAGTTAACTCTGTTGGCAATACGCAAATAATAGCATCTCGGTCCAAATTAGCCTATTCTGAAACTTTGAGTTAAATTTAAACAATTACAAAGTATAAATACCTAAATTATACTACATCGAATATTTGCTTAAAATAATTCCTTGTAATTTCATACCTTATTGTATCGTTTGTCAAATCTGGTTTCGACTAATTTCTTAATATTTCGGTGAACGCGTATTTAACATTTAATAGGACTATGATATTTACCACCTTATTTTGAAATTTATTGACATTGAAATGGTCTACGCCAATGAAATTTAGGTGTGACTCATGCCCTATTAAAAGTTAACAAGCTCAGTTGACACTTAAAACTCACTATAAAATAGTCACTACTCTTAGCAACCTCGTATATCAGTATAAAGTCAGAACTGAGATACGAGATTTATTTCAAGTAGGTATTTGTTACTAGTGAGTTTTGCTTGTCTACAATATGCATTAAGAAAATAGTCTTTATATATACAATCCGTGTTAACGCTAAACCATCACTTTAGTAGACAAATATTTCATATATATACAAATATACAGGGTGTTACATGAGCTACTGAAAACCTTGAACGGGGGGGGATTTAATAGGCTATACTGAACAACTTTTACTATGGAGCCAATCACGAAATTAAAAAAAAAATTCATACATTTTGACCGATCGATCACGACTTTCTGTATGAAAGAGACTATTTTTTTTAGATTTAAGGGTTAGCTCCATAGTAAAAGTTGTTCCGTATAACCTACCAAATCACACCGTTCAAGGTTTTCAGTGTCTCGTGTAATTGTATAATAGAAGTAGTCGTTATAATATATCTTTACAAGTTATTAGGAAATAGGTGGGTTACGTTTCCATAGGAACATTAACACAACAGAGAGGGAAATACGACCATTTCATTCCTACTAATCATATTTGTCTAGAAGTTGCCATCTCGCTCTGACTAGAATTTAAGAGAGAGATAGCACTTCTACGGTGACAAATACATTTTAAAGTGATGATTTTGCGTGTCTCTCTATACATGATAATTTATTGGCGATTTTTCAAATATGTTCTACACATGTATTGTAACATATTTTATCACCAATTGATAGAGACATGTAGTATCATATTTTCTTATTCATGTTATATTAGTGTTTCTCGCGTGTATGTTTTATTAATTATTTTTCATACATTTGCAACTAAATTCATATAACACGTGTAACTACACTAGGACTTTGATGAGAGATAGTTTAAACCATCAGGTGGTTATTATTATAAGACTAACATTGTATTTATTGACTTTAGGATCGTATTTAAAAGTATATGGTTAACATTGTTATGAAGTATTATTTCACTAATTTGAGTATCATCAAATATATCGAAGCGGCCACGAAAACAACAGATGCCTACTCAGATATTTTTGAGCACATAAGCCGTTTCGATATGTCTAAAGGCGACCTGTTGTATTTTTCGAGGGTCGTTAAATAGGAGCCAAATAGTATTAATAAAGGTCTCCTAACTTATCAAGTTGCCAAGAATTGTTTGTCCCTTTCGGTTTTAGAGACATATTGGAAGTCAAGAGCAAAAATAAGTATCGAAAGAATCCGTTCATAAATATGTTATGACGTTCTTATTACACTAAATTAGAGTGCACTGGGGCATATTTTTGAACATTTTTGTATACACCTTATTTTGTCTTTGACCGAAAGTGACAAACAATATTCAGCGGTTTGTTTAGAAGTTTAAAAGGGGTTAGTTTAGTAGTTATAACATTCGTGCTTGCAAAGAGGACATATAATTTGTAAAGCTCAAGATAAAACGTACAGTTTGACAATTGAAGTAAACATAAACTTTCACGAAAACATTTTTAGCTCGTAAGTGTCGGGAAGTACATTTTTTCAGGCAACATAATTATAATCAGATATATTACAGATTCGTCATTTAAAGACCCTCGATTTGTCATCAGTTTCTAATAGATACTCGTCAGTCGTGTACAATTTCAGTCACATCCCGTCTTTATTGTTAATAAAGTGTTATACGATTCAAGCGCTATATGTACGTTAAGGTAAAACATACAGTGTTTAGCTGGAAACCAGGAAATTCGACCTGTCTATAAATTATATGAGGAGTATACTGAAATATTTATTATACCCCATGTCAATCCAACATAATGAAAGTATAAACAATCTTGACATTGCTGACGTGTATTTTTTTATGATTGAAAAACACTTTCTATAATAATTTTGTTGTTTAATTTTATGAAAGCCTAATTAATGATCGAGTCACCTGTTAATTCTTAGTTTTCTATAACAATAAATAACTTTCTAACCTTCAAAAAACCACACTTTTGCTCTAAAATTGCTATTGCGATGCCAAGATGCCTGAGCGAATATTGTAGTCGAAACATACTTGTATATGGGATTGCGCTATTATTAATCCAGGAAATAGCAATTTATGGCGGTTATTATGAACTTTTAGAAAGTTGTTTACTATATAAGAGAACCAATAGTTAAAGGGCTTTTATTATGACATATTTAGTGTAATTTATTTTAGAGAAGTATTTTTTAATAAAGAGAAATCAAGATAACACTTTAATCAAATTGGATAGACATAGCCTTTTAAGGCACGGCCACATTAAGAGAAATATTAATGTCATTGAAATATTGACCTATTCGGCAGAAAAAAAGTTGATTTTAATTTGCCCAAAAAATGTATGAGTCAAAACAAATGCAACTCTGTTCTAATTGAATATAATTCAAAATTATTAGTTAGTGTTTTCCAAAACAGAACCCGAAACCCTGATTCGTTCAAATCTGGATTTGCTTGGGCTCATTCAATAGTAAAACATAATGTCCTAACGTTACGCAGCGCTTGGTAAGTTCGTCATACAGGAAACGTAACCTAATGGATTTTAATTATTATCAAGAATGAATCAGCCCGTGATTTTGATTTGAATGAGCAAGCAAGACCAGTGGCCTATTTCACCATAATTACAATTGTGACAATTGTAAAATCTCACTGTTACTGACGTCACAGGCCTCCGTAGGCTACGGCTACCGCTTACTGTCGGACGGTCCATGTGCTTGTTTGCCATCAACATAAAATTATTATTAATAACGTTATTATATCGTTAATAAACTACTTTTTATTTTCCGAAACCCGTGACAATTGCCGCAAGGTTTAGTACAATATTCATTAATTCTTGACATGAGGTTCGGCTTATGTCAGAATTTCGCTACAATTGTCGTCATTTTTGTGACAATTGTAATTTTGCTTCGCATAAAAGTAGCTATTTACTGCTGATTTATTAAAGTTCCTGCACTAATTTTTATGTTGGTGGCAAACAAACGCACAGCCCTTCCGATGGTAAGCGGTAACTGTAGCCTATAGACGCTCCCTGTTGGAGAAACCGTAGATTTACAATTGTAGGACTTGTCAATGTTGTGAAATTGGGGCCAGATCTGAAAGAATCGGCCTTTCAGTTTTATTTAACCCCAAATACTAGTTTGGACCATGGGCTTTAGAAGGATATGATATACTCCTACAAGGCCGAATACAGGTTCCAAACTAGCCACCGTTTCGTTTACCTCAGTACACACGAGACAGAGACAAGCGCGCGAGAAACACTAGTGGTTGTCGTTGGGCTAGAACACGAGTACGGGCCTCGGGTCGGGCGGGGCGGGCGGCGGGGCGGGGCTGCGCGGGCGCAAGGGCGGTTGTCACGTGACCTGCCGGCAACAAACAACGATTATAATTGCTTGTTTTCAACGTTTACTAGTTTGCCATTTGTGTTTATGGGCATTTTCACTTCTAGGGAAACCCAATTAGCTTAGCTCTCACAAAAAAGTTAACTTCGATGTCAGCTTTGTAACGACAATTAAGCATTAAATATTAACAAAAATTTTTTTTTCATTGAATCCAGAAAGAATACGCGTATATACAATATAAAACCACGAATAAAGTGGATTTACGTAAGTATTCCATGCTTAATTGTCGTCACAAAGCTAACATCGAAGTTAACTTTTTTGTGAGAGTTAAGCTAATTTGGTGTCCCTAGAAGTGAAAATGCACTTATAAAGACATTCATTGCCAGGTTTACCCGTTGTAAAATGTAATGTCTTTCGGGCAACCAGTAAATCCATTTAAGAAAACGCTGGCGCGCCGCACGGACCCGTTGTGTGTGTCGTGGTCCTCACGATGCTTGCTGGACAGACGTACCTCCATGGGCAGCGTGTCCTGCACGCTGGCGCGCCGCACGGACCCGTTGTGTGTGTCGTGGTCCTCACGATGCTTGCTGGACAGACGTACCTCCATGGGCAGCGTGTCCTGCACGCTGGCGCGCCGCACGGACCCGTTGTGTGTGTCGTGGTCCTCACGATGCTTGCTGGACAGACGTACCTCCATGGGCAGCGTGTCCTGCACGCTGGCGCGCCGCACGGACCCGTTGTGTGTGTCGTGGTCCTCACGATGCTTGCTGGACAGACGTACCTCCATGGGCAGCGTGTCCTGCACGCTGGCGCGCCGCACGGACCCGTTGTGTGTGTCGTGGTCCTCACGATGCTTGCTGGACAGACGTACCTCCATGGGCAGCGTGTCCTGCACGCTGGCGCGCCGCACGGACCCGGTGTGTGTGTCGTGGTCCTCACGATGCTTGCTGGACAGACGTACCTCCATGGGCAGCGTGTCCTGCACGCTGGCGCGCCGCACGGACCCGTTGGGTGTGTCGTCGTCCTCCGCCGCCGGCGTTGCACTCGACGTCGCCGCTGATGTCAGCTCCCTAGATACAGAACACACATTATTACTTAGCCAATAGAAATAAATAAAAAATCGTATTCAATGGGAAATTGCTCAAGGAACAAAAAATGTTGCATACAATTTTTCGGAATAGAATAACGCAAATTTTAGGTGGAAAAAAATCAATTTTTGTACAAACAGCAACACTAGGAGTGACCATTGACCAGTAACCAACACTGACCATTAAAGACAGAGCAGAGAGAAAATGAAAGAGATAAATATGTTTATATTATGTCAACTTCAAATTAAATAATACACAGGAATGTTGATTGTTCGCACTGTTCGCAACTTGGTCGAATAATACATACACATCGGGTTCCGAACTCTTATGAGACTGGTATCACGACTTCGGCCGAACTCTGCTGACCAATGGGGCGGGCGTTGCTACGGTTAGCCAATGATCGCCGGCGGTTTCATCAGAAGGTAACATTACCATGGTTACGTAATAACAAAAACGTTTAACCAATGATTGATCGCGATTTTTCCGGAAGCTGACGTTACTATAGTTACGTTATATATAACACCCGCTTTAGTCCTGGAGACGTCAATCTAACTTCAGAGCCGGTAATTTGACTGCTAAGCTGCTATGTAGAAATTTTCGTTCATAGTGCAGTCATTCAAGCATTATTGCTCCGAATTTTTTTACTGTGAACCGAATTGCATACAATTTTGGAATTAGGTTCATCTTATCCTTAACTTCAAAAGTGAAAATAATTTGAACTCCGCAACCACCCTGGGGGTGGTTGCCACCCCTTCTTGGGGGTGGATTTCTTTTTTTGAAAAATAACCTCGGATATCGATAGAAAGCCTAATTATAAGCAAAAATGATCTACAAAATTTTTCATAAAATCCAATATTTTTCAAGTTATTGGCAATTGAAAATTCGCAATTTTTTCACGTTTTTCATCGGGTTTTTGCAAATATCTTCAAAAATATACGTTACATCGAAAATTTTACAGAGCCAAAATTGTAGTAGGTAAGACAATAAACAATTTGGTATTTTATAAAGCATTCTAAGTGCAATATTAAGCTAGATATTAAAGATCAAAGCCGTTTTTTATTTTGTCTGAAATTTAATCGATGTGGTCAATGCCATCTAGCGGCGAGCAGATGCATTTTATCCATTCTAATTTAAAAAGGTTTTGTAGTGCTTGAAATAAGCTTTAAAATGAGTACTATTAAAAGTCTTTTGCACGTAAAATAAATGAGCTGTATTGCAAATAAGGTGAGCATCTAATGTTTTTTCTTTTAAATCAATGGGTTTCATAAGTGCCATTTCCAGCAAAATTAAAATTAATCGTATTCCGCCTAGCATTAACTTTATTATGACGAGTTTGATAGATAGTATCAGTGTGGCTGCTTCAAGACACATAGTTTTCAAAAAAGTCACGATATAAAAAAAAATCTAAAATTCAAATTTTTCAAAAACCCATTTTCTTTTCATAATATCTCAAAAATGATGACAGATACGCATAAAAGTGTATAGATTAAAATTTAGGTATTTTGCTGACAAACAATTTGGTTTTTTTGTTTTTTCTGTCAAACAAAAATTGACGGAGATGTGATTGTTTAAAGAGCGCGTGGCAGCGCAACCACAGCCTGTCTTAAGCCCTTTAACCCTTCACCGTTTTAGAAAAAGGTTTGTTACTATATATTGCAATGAAGGATGTTGTAGCTCTCTTAATTACCTTTACAATGGTTTTTAACCGACTTCAAAAATGGAGGAGGTATACAATTCCACGAAATCTTTTGTTTTTTTTTTATGTATGTTCTCCGATTACTCTAAGACGCGTGGACCGATTTAGAAAATTCTTTTTTTGTTTAAAAGGGTATACCTTCTAGTTGGTCCCATTGTCTTTGGGTTCAGATCTGATTATGAGATCCTGGAGAAATCGAGGGAACTCTTCAAATGTTGTAGGCACACATGACATTTTTCATTTATTTTCGAATACTAATCAAGTATTTGCGTCTAGTCATGAACATCTTAAGTTGGTGATCTGATGATGGAAGGTACAACTCCTTCGCGATTAGGTGTTGGGGATAATTCTTTAAATATAACATATTTCGTGTATTTTTGAAGCTATTTGTGTATTTGCCTTTAGGTGGTCATCTTTTCATGTTGGTGAGCTGATGATGAAAGGTACAACTCCTTAGCGATTAGGAGTCGGGGGATAATTCTTTAAATATAACATATTTCATGTATTTTGAAAGCTATTCGAGTATTTGCTTTTAGGTGGTCATAGTCTCATGTTGGTGAGCTGATGATGGAAGAAGGTATAACTCCTTAACGATTAGGAGTCGGAGGATAATTCTTTGAATATACAAATTTCATACATTTTCGAGATCTATTCAAGTGTTTGCACGTAGTAGTTATCGTTTCATGTTAGTTAACTGATGAAGGAAGGAACTACTCCTTAACGATTAGGAGTTGGGGATGATTCTTTTTGAAGCTATTCGAGTATTTGCGTTTAGGTGGTCATAATCTCATGTTGGTGAGCTGATGATGGAAGATTGACATTCCTTAACGTATAGGGGTTGGGGTATAATTCTTGGGGTACCTATAAGAGTGTGGAATAATATTTAAATCCTTTTCATTTTAACAAAAAAAAATTTACAATTTTTTATCAAGGGGTAGTTTTCAAGGGTTGAAAGGGGGTTAAAAATGTTATAATTATTATAGAGAATATAAAATATTACTGACTCTATACTTAAATCTTTTTTGTCATACCAAAGTATTTTTTGTGATTTTTTCAATTTAGGGGTTGTTTGCAAGGGTTGTAAGATTTTTAAGGGGTCGAAAATGATTTTAATATGAGGTAATTATGTTAGAAATTACTTTACAATTTCACCACTTATTATTAGACATGTTTTCTGGCGATAAAATGGCTTAATGTAAATTTTTCCATTAAGGGGTTGTTTACACCCCTTAAAAATAATAGGCCGAGTTCAGATCATTTTCACTTTTGAAGTTAAGGGTAAGATGAGCCTAATTCCAAAAATTCATGCAAATCGGTTCACAGTAAAAAAAATCGGAGGTAATACCGTATTTTTCGCTTCAATGACTGCACTATTTCCTTTTAACGGCTGTCACTGTCAGATATTTTTTCAAAGTTAGAAGCGGTGGTGGTGGTGGGTGGTGTGGTGGTGGTGGGTGGAGTACTCACGGCCTGGCCACCGGCCGCGCCGGCACGAGCCGCGCCTGGCGCGCCTTGAGCTGGGTGGCGGAGAAGGCGATGGTGGTGGTGGTGGTGGTGGTGGTGGTGGTGGTGGTGGTGGGTGGTGTACTCACGGCCTGGCCACCGGCCGCGCCGGCACGAGCCGCGCCTGGCGCGCCTTGAGCTGGGTGGCGGAGAAGGCGATGGTGGTGGTGGTGGTGGTGGTGGTGGGTGGTGTACTCACGGCCTGGCCACCGGCCGCGCCGGCACGAGCCGCGCCTGGCGCGCCTTGAGCTGGGTGGCGGAGAAGGCGATGGTGGTGGTGGTGGTGGTGGTGGTGGTGGTGGTGGGTGGTGTACTCACGGCCTGGCCACCGGCCGCGCCGGCACGAGCCGCGCCTGGCGCGCCTTGAGCTGGGTGGCGGAGAAGGCGATGGTGGTGGTGGTGGTGGTGGTGGTGGGTGGTGTACTCACGGCCTGGCCACCGGCCGCGCCAGCACGAGCCGCGCCTGGCGCGCCTTGAGCTGGGTGGCGGAGAAGGCGATGGTGGTGGTGGTGGTGGTGGTGGGTGGTGTACTCACGGCCTGGCCACCGGCCGCGCCGGCACGAGCCGCGCCTGGCGCGCCTTGAGCTGGGTGGCGGAGAAGGCGATGGTGGTGGTGGTGGTGGTGGTGGTGGTGGTGGTGGGTGGTGTACTCACGGCCTGGCCACCGGCCGCGCCGGCACGAGCCGCGCCTGGCGCGCCTTGAGCTGGGTGGCGGAGAAGGCGATGGTGGTGGTGGTGGTGGTGGTGGTGGTGGTGGTGGGTGGTGTACTCACGGCCTGGCCACCGGCCGCGCCGGCACGAGCCGCGCCTGGCGCGCCTTGAGCTGGGTGGCGGAGAAGGCGATGGTGGTGGTGGTGGTGGTGGTGGTGGTGGTGGTGGGTGGTGTACTCACGGCCTGGCCACCGGCCGCGCCGGCACGAGCCGCGCCTGGCGCGCCTTGAGCTGGGTGGCGGAGAAGGCGATGGTGGTGGTGGTGGTGGTGGTGGTGGTGGTGGTGGGTGGTGTACTCACGGCCTGGCCACCGGCCGCGCCGGCACGAGCCGCGCCTGGCGCGCCTTGAGCTGGGTGGCGGAGAAGGCGATGGTGGTGGTGGTGGTGGTGGTGGTGGTGGTGGTGGGTGGTGTACTCACGGCCTGGCCACCGGCCGCGCCGGCACGAGCCGCGCCTGGCGCGCCTTGAGCTGGGTGGCGGAGAAGGCGATGGCTTGGACGCCGGGGGGTGGCAGCGATAGTCGGGGGGCACCAAGAGACACGTTCTTCTGCAGCAGGTTGGCGACCACTGACGACGGGATGGAGGCCGTCTTCGTTGGCGCCGCTGGAAATAAAGAAGATTATTAAATTGCGTTCAAATGGTTTGGCATCTTAAAAGTGTCTAAGGAAGTCATAGCCCAAAGGAGCTCTTGATCAAGCTGTGCAATTAGCGAAGGCATAATACTCTTAAAATAGTGTACGCTTTGGGGCTAGAAGAACAAACTATTCAAATTAGCTCGCATGATACTGCAGGTATCAAAATCAGTAGATCAAAGAGCTTCTCTCAGCCCTGGTGTCCTGCCGGATCATAAGATCTTGAACTTAAATGTCACTTAGACCTTTAGCTCCTGAACAAAGTCACCTTCATCTGTTACGTCAGAGAATAACTCAGATGAGCCTTGAGAAGGAAATATCCATAGAAATGGAGGGCTGATTGCTGGTAGATCCGGATCTGATGCAACATATGCCTAGGGAAAAATGGATGCCGATGCTCACTGTCAGAGCCAGACATCCCCGGGGAGTCATTACACCGTCATTACCGTTAAAATTACTCATATAGATTATGGGCTGCTGTTAATTGTAGAATTGGATCTGATATAGCTAAATTGTCTGGCGAAAAATTGATACCGATTTACCGATGCCACACTATTAAAGCTAGAGATCCCAGAGGAGTTATTACCGTTAAGTTAAACGTACCTGTGAAGATTGTGGGCTGCGGTTAATTCTAGAGCTGGATCTGGCTATACAACTACACTGCCCAGCGAAGAATGTCAGAGGAGAATGACATGTCCCAGAGGAGCCCCTAACTCGTCAGACGTCCCTATGAAGATGGGATGCTGGAGTAAAGACCGTGGAATGTACCTATGGAGATGGTGGAATGTACCTATGGAGATGGTGGAATGTACCTATGGAGATGGTGGAATGTACCTATGGAGATGGTGGAATGTACCTATGGAGATGGTGGAATGTACCTATGGAGATGGTGGAATGTACCTATGGAGATGGTGGAATGTACCTATGGAGATGGTGGAATGTACCTATGGAGATGGTGGAATGTACCTATGAAGATGGTGGAATGTACCTATGGAGATGGTGGAATGTACCTATGGAGATGGTGGAATGTACCTATGAAGATGGTGGAATGTACCTATGGAGATGGTGGAATGTACCTATGGAGATGGTGGAATGTACCTATGGAGATGGTGGAATGTACCTATGGAGATGGTGGAATGTACCTATGGAGATGGTGGAATGTACCTATGGAGATGGTGGAATGTACCTATGGAGATGGTGGAATGTACCTATGAAGATGGTGGAATGTACCTATGGAGATGGTGGAATGTACCTATGGAGATGGTGGAATGTACCTATGAAGATGGTGGAATGTACCTATGGAGATGGTGGAATGTACCTATGGAGATGGTGGAATGTACCTATGGAGATGGTGGAATGTACCTATGGAGATGGTGGAATGTACCTATGAAGATGGTGGAATGTACCTATGGAGATGGTGGAATGTACCTATGGAGATGGTGGAATGTACCTATGAAGATGGTGGAATGTACCTATGGAGATGGTGGAATGTACCTATGGAGATGGTGGAATGTACCTATGGAGATGGTGGAATGTACCTATGGAGATGGTGGAATGTACCTATGGAGATGGTGGAATGTACCTATGGAGATGGTGGAATGTACCTATGGAGATGGTGGAATGTACCTATGGAGATGGTGGAATGTACCTATGGAGATGGTGGGCTGGCGGTGCTTCAGCTGGATCTGGTGGCGCACCAGCTGCGGGGCGGCGCCGCGGACGGCGGGGATGGCGGCTCGCAACAGCGGCCGTCCGTCCAGGGAGAGGGACACGTACCTATGGAGATGGTGGGCTGGCGGTGCTTCAGCTGGATCTGGTGGCGCACCAGCTGCGGGGCGGCGCCGCGGACGGCGGGGATGGCGGCTCGCACCAGCGGCCGTCCAGGGAGAGGGACACGTACCTATGGAGATGGTGGGCTGGCGGTGCTTCAGCTGGATCTGGTGGCGCACCAGCTGCGGGGCGGCGCCGCGGACGGCGGGGATGGCGGCTCGCACCAGCGGCCGTCCAGGGAGAGGGACACGTACCTATGGAGATGGTGGGCTGGCGGTGCTTCAGCTGGATCTGGTGGCGCACCAGCTGCGGGGCGGCGCCGCGGACGGCGGGGATGGCGGCTCGCACCAGCGGCCGTCCGTCCAGGGAGAGGGACACCCGCCCGCGGGCAGCCACGCCACCTGGGGAACACACTGATTACATAAGATTTTATAAAAATGTCTATAATAATCTTTTTTTTATGTAATACATTCTTTAATGCATGTTATTTTAATAAGATGTATTATTATACTGTTTTGAAAAAATAAGTCCACCAGGTCCACCTGAGTTTCTTACTGGTTCTTCTCAGGAACGGTGTAGGGTTTGAACCAGTAGTAGATTTTTTTTCTCTCTCTTGATAATG
>JALPQI010016164.1:0-27506 GCA_025490895.1 Thaumatotibia leucotreta | reverse complement strand
CTCTTCCCGCGGGTGTCGTAAGAGTCGAATAAGGTATTCAAGTGTCGCTGACCATTGTTTGATAAAAGATTGATGATGGGCAGCAGCGTCATCATATGGACACATTACTGCGATCGCCAATCCGCTTGCCCAGCGTGGCGATTAAGGGCATTTACCTCCTAATGCGTCTATACGCATAGTTAATAGGAGAGGCCTACGTCCAGCAGTAGACTATTTATAGGCTGATGATGACGTATGATGATGGTGAATCCGCTTGCCCAGCGTGGGCATTATCTATCGCGGTAACCGAAGATAATATTAATCATCAGCAGCCAGCCAAAAGAGGTCCACTGCTGGATATAGGCCTTCCGAAAAGATTGCCACAATGACCGGTCTTCGGTTTTACGGACAATGTGCCCCGCCCACAAAGACAATATTCAATTATTTTAATATGAACTAGTCTATAGGGTAACATGACATTGATATATCAAATCCATTTGTATCCCACACGACAGACTAATCTCATCACACGACTCAAAAACAGAAACTAGTGCTAATCCCATATTTCAATACCAACAGAATATCAGAGACGAGTAAAATAGAAAAGACTACACACTGACGTTTTAGTATCTTGTACTTAACTTCGCATACGTTATACTTACGATTAACGTATACTATGAGAGCAACATTGAAATTGAATTTAAAATTTCGTGAGACATAATAACTCATAATCCCATGTCATGCGTGGTCTGCGGATGACTGATCGTCACGACTGACTGTCAGTCATCCGCAGACCACGAACCCTGTAAAGTGTTCGAAACGTCGGAATGAAGTCAAAATTAGTTAATATACGCAAGTTTCGTTTTCATAGTTTTATTTCATGAGTAATCCTCGCGGTAACCGAAGAAAATATTATTTCTTTAACTAAGAATTTATATACCGAAGAACGAAAAAGCACGAAAAAAGAACCGTTCTTTTTGTATGGAGAAAATACCGGTTCCGGTCCCTGAACGAACGAATTTCGTAGAGTGGGGGGTAAAATAAGCGAAAACTCGTTTGGTCTAAATGCACCTTTGTAAGAACTTTGCCTGTTACAGCTTGTACTTTCATACACCACTATTTTCTTAGTACTTCTCTGGCCCTTTTTGGACCTGACGTAAAATGACCCACTTCACGCACTAGAGCCTAAAAAAGGCACCATCTGTACTTAAAAGGTCGCAAAAAATAATAACGGTTCAATGTTTTTTGGAGATAACCGCTCGACATTCTGTTATTTTTCCTTTTTAGAACTTTGCCTGTTTCAGCGTATACTTTCATACACCACTATTTTCGTAGTACTTCACTGGTCTCTGAAGATACGTACAAAAAGGTCCAGTGGGCCGCCTCGTTATCCCTTGTCACAGGCTAATGAAACTATATTTACATACTGTCGTGTGCTGCATGACAATAGGCTGTGGTGGTCTTAATATCTGCACTGAGGATTTACTAGAGCTGGGGTAAGGAAGAATAGAAATAACAAATGAACATTGTAATTATTTATTTATTTTATCTCAATAGAAAAATTTTGTATGATGACGTCAGCCTCCGTAGCCTAGTTGGTAGTGACCCTGCCTACGAAGCTGGAGGTTCCGGGTTCGAATCCCGGCAATTAAGGGCATTATTTGTGTATTTCTTTATCACAAATATTTGTTCCTTGGTCATGGCTGTCTATGTATTTAAGTATCTATCTATTATATACAGGGTGGTCCAAACCTAGACGTCAAAAAATTTTTTTTTGATTCCTCACGTCATGAGCTATCAGAATATACCCCATGTATGTTGGCCGATTTTTTGTAGTTTCCGAGTTATGAATTTTTAAAAATTTTTTTTTTGAGAAATTTTGGAATGAAGAAATTTATTAATAAAACAAAAAATTCTGGGTTTTTTAACTAGTTTCTTTTAGTAAAAGTATTACTACAAATAAAGCATTTACTGACAAAAAAATTAGCGTCCTCACTTTTATACAAGTAGGATAAAAAAATACTAAATTCAAAATTTTTCGCTAAAAATGCATCAAAATAGCATTAATGTACGTAAATTTAAAAAAATATATATCCCAAGGAATTTTCGTATTCTAAAGACCACCCTAGACCTTGAGCCTTCGTAAAAGCAAAAAAAAAGTGATACTTAATGATGAGGATTTTTCGGAGTACTCAGTCAAGTAAACTTAAAAAAGCTTAAAATTTCAAAGTAGTAAAAAAGACTTGAATAACTACACAAATTGAGTTTTCGTGGTATTTTCTGTCTTTGTTTATTGCTAAGAACAACAAAACAGACGAAATTTTACTTTATTTTTAAATAAAAAATTTAGAAGCTTTTTTTTAAGTCTATTTGACCGACTACTCCGAAAAATCCTCATCATTAAGTATCACTTTTTTTTTGCTTTTACGTAGGCTCAAGGTCTAAGGCGGTCTTTAGAATACGAAAATTACTTGGGGTATGTTTTATTTTTTTTATTTACGTACATTAATGATATTTTGATGCGTTTTTAGCGTAACATTTTGAATGTTGTATTTTTTTATCCTACTTGTATCAAAGTGAGGACGCTAATTTTTTTGTCAGTAATTGCTTTATTTGTAGTAATACTTTTACAAAAAGAAACTAGTTAAAAAACCCAAAACATTTTTTTTTATTAATAAATTTCTTCATTCCAGAATTTCTCAAAAAAAATTTTTCAAAAATTCATAACTCGAAAACTACAAAAAATCGGCTAACATATATGGGGTATATTCTGATAGCTCATGACGTGAGGAATCTAAAAAAAATTTTTTGACGTCAAGGTTTGGACCACCCTGTATATCGTCACCTGGTACCCACATCACAAGCCTTAATTGAGCTTACCGTGGGGCTAGTTCGATTTGTGTAAGATGTCCCTAGATATGTATTTATTATTTATTTATTTATATATAACTATAATTGTATAAATAAATACAGAATGCAAAACCAATATAAACTTATTATAGGTATATAAACCCGATAAGTGCGCACAATGTAGGTAGCGGTGAAAATAAAATGAAAGATACATGTATCTTTCACAGGCCCCTGTATTTTTCAATAAAATACACTAACATTCGTTACGGATCTTCGATTGAATCTTTCCCATCTTTCAGTGTTTCTCGTGTAAAATACAGTATAACATATTATTCGCATTATTATATTATATTATCAGTTAGCTAAGAGGTTGAAATGATCAATTATGACGAAATACTATAAACTAAATTGAAGTCAAAGGTGAATAGGCACCTTCTGGGCAGACGGACTCCATCGTATGCCACGTCTCTACCCATGGCTAGTCTGTGGCCATTTCAAATAAAATAAAAAAAAATCGAATCATTAATCTTTGGTCTATGTGACGTGAACGTAAAGTGGAGTCTATTTGCGTCAAAGGCAGACAAACGTCAGTTTTGTTTTTTTCGAAAGTTACATAATTATAATTAGGAAAGTTTAGAAACTTTTGAGAGAAACATTCTGCAGAAACTGTTATACCCATTTATTTATACCTCATTTAAAACATGTATCAATAAATAACAGCTAAACCAATACATAGTATCATTATAAATTGGCACGTGTTGAACAAATGCAAGGCCAGCATGTTTTGCATGCCAATGCGATCCGCCATCTTGTTGCAAGGTGCAGGGAAAAGTTGACCTACTTACTTGACTGCTATTTTTATGCTTAAACCGACATATTCTAAATACGTATTAAGGTGCATTCAGACCAAACTAGCATTCACTATTCTAACCCCTTGCTCTACGAAATTCGATCGTTACACAAAACGTGATTAGTTGATTTCGTAGAGTGGGGGATAGAATAGCGAATGCTCGTTTGGTCTGAATGCATCTTTATGCAAGCGGAATGCCGTTTTGGGGAAAACCATAGGAGGAAGATATTTACTTTTGCTTTCGTGGACTACTAACTAAAGGCACAGAATAAATATTAGTACAAGTACAGAAAACCATCTCCAAAAACCCGTTTAAAGAAATAATGACTCTTGCAACGATACTATTAAACTAAGTTCAAATTCTCATCACGCAACGCTAAATATCACGTAGAAGTGCGCTCTCTTTCTACCGCGTAACACGTACCTTTTCTAAGAATAAGATTTCTTCCTTTTAAAAAAATACATAATCTTAACATATAATTATTTTGTTACCTTTTTCATTTTGTTTTCTTTTATTGTTTACTGATATAATCAATTCTCTGTCAGCGGTCGAATTAGTACGTAGATATTCGACGAACAACATTCGCGAGTGCGCGACAAGGTGCATTCAGACCAAACGAGCATTCGCTATTCTAACCCCCTACTCTACGAAATTCGATCGTTACACAAAACGTGATTACGCGATACGCATCGGCTAACGGTTTTAAGAAAAATCAAATTTTCTCTTAAAATAGACTGAATTCAGAAAACTTCATATGACATTTTTAACTTGAAATTTGATCAGAAATCCGCTGTTGAATTATTCTTTATTCAACAACAACCATGTAAAAAACAGCTTACGCCAAGACATTACATGTGGAATTATCTATAAGCTAACATAATTCTAATAGTAATAACATTTTCTGTCAAACTACTGAAAATGAAAAATTTTAGGGTACAGTAGCAGGTATTAAGGTAATGGTTAATTTTTCGTCTAAGTTGTGTCCATCTATCAGAGAAAATGTCGGCATTTTGAATCGTAGCTAAAAAGTTAATAATTATTTTCCTTTCCTCACGGGCACATTGTATAAACGCTAATGTAAACCTTCGCTGCTAACTCATGATACGGCTACTAGCAGTAAATTCCGCTACTCGTATAGTAGTTAAGCCTTAATAAGAACAGGATGTGAAGTTAAACATTAACACTGTAACAAAGAAAGCGAATTTATAATGAAAGCACTGATTTATAGCCTTGTTTGCTAGTCTAGGGTTCCTTTTCAGTGAACATTCTAGACTAAAACCTTTTAAATAAGAAATAACTAGATCGCGATGTAGGCATGTAATTTGTAAGTTCGTAAGTTCGGGGATCTGTATCTGTTACTTCAACGAAGGTGTCATTAGAGAGACAGAGTAAAATGTCCGTCGTATTTCGAGGTAGAACCGCGGTACACCTTTAGGGTGCGGCTCCACTAACGCAGAGCGGAGCGGAGCACTGTGATGCGGTCTCATTGGCAGCGGATGTATTCTTGCTGCCAATGAGACCGCATCACAGTGTTTCGAATTTTGAATTTGAAGAATGTAATTGGTCAATTTTGCACAGCTCCGCTCCGCTCCGCATCAATGGAGCCGCACCCATACGCATACGTTGGACTACAGGGCCCTTACCGCGAACCACGAACGAAGTGTTGCCTCCGTCTTGATCTTGTGAATTCGTACATAAGCGTGACTGAGAGGCAAAGCAGTGGAGTAAGATATAATGGATTTTTCAATTTGACGTGAACGTTTGACACTTTTGACAGCCGAATCTGTTTAATACATTTTAGTCGTTTAATCAGTATAATTTGAATAAGTAGTTAAAATATGTGTAAGTAATTAATTATTATAATTAAAATGACTATAATTTCCAAAATTTTATTTTTTTTATTAATAAAATACTTGTGCATTTGATTTTTTTGTCAATCATACTTTGCCACCAATACCGCACGTTGATAACGATCACTACTGATCAGTATTTTTATTACATTCTGTGTAATAGCTACGGCAACAGAACCCACTGATAAAAGTATAATATAAATCTACGCTAGAACAAATAAGTAATTCACAAGAAACACCTGAGATGCAATTTGTGCAAGTAAACTAACTACTAACTACTGCATTCTTACCTGTGAGCTCACCAAAGAAATGTGCGAGAAATAATCACCAAATTAAACATTTTAAAAACCGACTTCAACCGATTTCTCCAAGATCCCTGATTGGTTTCCTCAACACTTACTTACTGAATGCAAATTCTTGTATGAATGAAAATTACCAAAAGCGCCATACATGTACGAGTACCTTTAACATTTGAAGAGATCCCTCGATTTCTCCAAGATCCTATCATCAGACCCCAACTTGGTGCCAACGGGACGATGTCGGAGTTATACACGTTCGATCACAAAAAAACTAATTTGAAAATCGGTTCACAACTCTCGGAGATATCGGGTAACATTGGTACATACAACAAAAAAATAAACCGGCCAAGTGCGAGTCAGACTCGCGCGCGAAGGGTTCCGCACCATTATCAATTTATTATTAAAAAAATACAGTTGAATCAACCTACCTCAAAAACTATAGGAGATAATTTAATCAAAGCAAAAATCGTTGATAGAGTTTATTTATTAATGTGCATAACATATATTTTTTTTAGAATTTTATTTCGCGTAGTTTAAAAAACAGAGGGGGGAGACACATTTTTCAGACTTTGAGAGCTGATATCTCGAAAACGATTTGCTTAGATAAAAATAAGAAACCTTCATATCATTTTCAAAGACCTTTCTATTAATACCCCACACGCTTATATACAGCTAAAAAAAATGTTCTATTCCTCAGTTACATGTATGGAGGGCCCCCACCCCAATGTTTTTTTTATAATTTAGTATCATAATCCTGTAGCGGTTCATACAACACATATCCTTACCAAATTTCGTTACTGTAGCATTTATAGTTTCAGAGTAAATCGGCTGTCACAGACGGACAGACGGACAGACGGACATGACGAATCTATAAGGGTTCCGTTTTTGCCATTTTGGCTACGGAACCCTAAAACAGTCGAATTGAGAACCTCCTCTTTTTTGAAATATAGATTAAATCTAACTAATCTACTTAACCTAACCTATATTTAAGATTGTCCTTTATGGCATTGTACCGAGGATGCTGGCGGCGTTTCCTCGCTGTATCGCAATATTCGCAATACTGATGCGTTGTGCGAGGAAGACGCCAGGAGCCCGCAACTGTCCCGCTATATGCGGGACGTCCCGTTTCTGGGGCCCTAAGGTATGCGTCCCGCAAAGGGTTCGCGCGGGACGCCAGTTGTCCCGCTTTTCAGGGAATACTAAAATAGTAATATGAAAGCAATTTAAAATTTCGTCTTTTTAATTTGAATGTACCGCGATATCCGTACCAATAATCCGCAAGCACCGTGCACTGAACGTGTATATTGCCAAAATATGAATGATTGCGATGGGTGCAATAGGTGCATCTAAATTGAACCGATCTGAAATTAAGCATTGTTTTTTAATGTTAATGTCATTCCTGTCCCGCATTTTATAGCCAAGTCCCGCAATTTATTCGCGAGTGTCCCGCATATCTGTGTTCTTTGGTTGGCAACCCTATGTCCAACGGTCTAAGACCCAAAAGCCATAAAGATAAGGTAATTAGTCATCGATTGTCACAAGAGCGTAAGTGATTACTTACATTATACAAAAATCTGACTTCACTGTTTCTAACTTTCTACTAAAGTTCAATATCTAATGACATCGCTACTAATTACAAGATTTACAAGTGCAATAAAAAAATATTAGGTAGGGTAGGGTTGTAACAATCAGAAATTTGTTAACCAGGGTCGCGGTTTATAAAGTAACAATTTACAATTTTGCTGTCTGCCTCTCTTTCTAGCCAATAAGTGCGTGCGTTAGAGAGGCAAACAGCGAAATTGTAAAATGTAACTTTATAAAACGCGACCCTGTATTTCGTATTCAAATTCAATAGGTATTATGATATTCAGGTTTTAAGGGCTTGTAGTCGAAAAAATATTCGACTTTCGTTATGGTCAGAAATATTTATTTATAAATTTTAAATAAAGTGCAAAAATAGCTATTTCTGTTGCCAGCGGGGAGGCCTTTGTTCAGCAGTGGACGTCTTGCGGCTGGAATGATGATGATTTTTAATGCCTTGCTACATTTTTGACAACCCTATGCAGATGGAATATCTTTAAACATAAATTGACGAATTGGCTGATGGATAATTGTTTTTACAGTGTAAGGGAATATTTAAATTATAAAAATGTACTGACATGTTAATTACTGATTTTTGTTATTATTTTATTGCTTTTATGACATCTATCAATACTTTTTCTAGAACAATTAATCAACTATTTGTACACATGCATGCATGTTGAATGCAAGGACGTTTTATTTTATAAGATCTTTTATAACTGTATTCTGACAAATAAAAATTCTGATTTCTGATTTCTGTAAGGATATCTTTTGTTTAAGAATCACAAAAAGGAATATAAAGTTCAGTACTAGGGTGTTCGGGAAGAAAATCACTCGTCTGTATTTCGACTTGTCACCTGTTGAAATTAAAATGCCAATGTAAACATTTTTATGGCTTTTGGCTCTTAGACCATTGGACTGGCTATAACTTGTAATACAAGTAGAAGTCTCTTTTTAACACTATTAATTAGATCAGGATTTTCGCTTGTATTAAAAGTTGTAACTTTTCGAGAAATAGGCCCCAGCTCTTCGTTAGTAATAATTTGATTAATACTACTTTTATTAAAAAAAAATATATCAATTTACACTAATTACGTAACGCACTTTCGTTATCAACTAGAAATTTTCTGATATTTGTTATGTTTACGGAATTATCGCACTTAGCGATTACGATTGTATAACAGATATATTTATGAAAATATGGTTTAAAATATGTTACATAAATACTTTAAACCTACAAAGTTGCATATTTTGACAAAATAAGGAAATGCAGCTGAAAATTTAGCGACCAACGAACATCGAGACTGCGCCATAAACATAAGAATTTCTATGGAAACAGAGGTGTCACCGATGTACTAAAGGTCGATTTACAGCGAAAGACTATGAGCCAAACATGGGTGAACAATTAGGTACGGAACCAAGGTTAAGTTTGGAAATTGTAATGTAGATGGCGGTCATCAGTTGTCACGAAAATGTAAATCGCGATGGTGAGATTTTCCTTAGATTACTATACAGGATTACTATGGAGCTTTTGAGAAACCATAACAGATAGCGAAATCTTGTCTTAGGAACTATCATTTCGATTCAGATTTTTATCAGTGAAAAGAAAAACTGCATTCATACACATACAAAAATACGTGTAGGTACTACCCAGGAATCGAACTTGGACTTTTTGAAAAATAAAATTTTCGCGGATTTGCGATCGCAGTAATGTGTCCACTATGATGACGCTGCTACCCATCATCATTTTTTTTATCAAATAATGGTCAGTGACACTTCAATCCCTTAGTCGACTCTTACGACACCCGCAGGAGGAGTTGGGGTGGTGACAAATGTATTCTTACTGCCGTCACCACACGGCCACTCGACTAGAGCACTAGAGCCTAAAAAAGGCACTATCTGTACTAAAAAATATATGTATTTTATATTAATTCTAGTTATTAATTTTTTTGTGTAAATGAACAATGTCTCGTATGAATCAAGAAGACAAATGCAATTTTATGAAAATGCTCCAGTAACTCGCTTTGTGTAAACTCGCCGTAACACAGGAACATAAAGCATGGCATGCACGTAAAACACAGATGGCGTAGCTGTGACTTTTGACTATACTGTCTTAGCTTGTAGTTCGTAGTCTGTGCGGAAAAGATGGCGTCTGGCAACTAGGCACGCCGATGTGTTCCGCGTGCTATTACTTTCCGAATAAACTCTATACGCTTTGTCAGTCCAGTTGAATGAAAATGTTTACCTAATTCTGTTCAATTTATTGAAAAATTTAAAAATGTTGATTTGTGCTATTTATTTTATTGGAAATACTTTCTAAAAATTAGTTAATAATTATATTATGAAGTAAAACTATTTAAAAGATTATATTGCGTTTATTAATTAAATTTAACTAAACCCGACGTTTAGATCACTTTGCAGGATTCATGGTCTACGGGAGACTGACAATTGAAGAAATTTGATAGATCTGCCTCCATAAAAATAAGTACAAAGAGTATGTACTAAAACCATAGATCATCAATTAAAGGGTGAATGTGCATGCTAAATTTGTAAATTGAGCTAGTTATTCATTACAAGTATTTTTAGAATAAAGAAACAAAAATAAATAATCTACGCCGGTTCTATCCCTACACCTCTGCAGTGTTATTCACTAAGGAAACCGCCTTGCTATCAGCGCTGTGTCAGCGCTGCGGCAGCGTCGAGCCTAAAAATGGTATTCACTAATGCACTTTAAACGACACTAGCGCTCGGCGACGAATGCGGCGTGAGCTGGAACTACACTGCGTCGAGAGTTACCGCCTACAGTTCGACGACGAGCTGTTCTACGTTAGTGAATACCGTTTTTCGCAGCGCTGCGCTCTACGTCGAAGTGAAGGCTGTCTCGTCGTCGAGCTCGTTGATGAACGCAGCGTCGAATGTGTGAATAAGAGAATAGCATAGCTGACCTGAGAAGAAATTCCTTCCTTTGTATGATTGTATTGTTAAGAAGAGTGCTCTAAAATATCGGAGCACGCCTTAATTTTTGTGGCATTTGAGTGTATGTTCCGATATTTTTGAGTCACGGCCGTTTTGATATATCTAATAGAGACAGCACTGTTATTTAGTTTTACATTTACACTTACAGTGTAAATAGTGTTTATAGTGTTTACATTTTTTTTACTTTTAACTGACGAATGATATACATTAGGTACAGTCAAAGACAAAATAAGGTGTACACAAAAATATACAAAAATTTGTCTCAGTGCACTCTAATTTAGTGTAATAAGAACGTTGTAACATATTTCTGAGCGGGTTCTTTATTTTAGCACTTGACTGTACTGTAATTTAATACAGAACAAAACACTTAATCCTTTACTAACTCCGCCCCGTGACAATTGTTGTGTAAGAATTAGAACAAATAACTAACTTATATCCAACTTTCAATACTTTTCCAATAAGTTGCCTTTATCTAGAAACTCGGCGGTTTGTGCACAGACAACATTTTGTTACAGAAGCTGGACTGCCTATTAAATAAATAAATATCTTGGGACATCTAACACAAATACATATAGTCCTACGGTAAGCTCAATTAAGGGCGGATTTTTATTTTGTTGTAGTTTTTTAAAATTTTCCAAATTTGGAAATTTTCATATTTTTTTCTATTCAGAATCGCGAGCTCTTTCGATCCTCATTAGCAGAAAAAAGTGTCCCAAGAATTCCATACATTTTTTGTCTTCCACTGAGTTATGGTCGATGAAATTGTATGAAAAATAGCAACTCAAAGGAATTTTTTTTGTGACACATTTTTATTTCTATCAGAATAGAAAGAGCTCGTGATTATGAGTAGAAAAAATGTAAAAAGTCCAAATTTAGAAAATTTTAAAAAACTACAACAAAATAAAAATCCGTTCTTAAGGCTTGTGACGTACCTAGGAACCAAGCGACTATATATATAATAGATAGATACATATACCTACATACTTAAATACATAGACAGCCATGACCAAGGCACAAATGTTTGAAATTAATAAATAGGTACACAAATAATGCCCTCGCCGCGATTTGAACCTGGAATCTCCAGCTTCATAGGCAGGGTCAGTATGGAGCTATGGAGGCCATCAGTGGCGTTAATATCCAACACGCTCGCTTCGTTACCACATTAAACCAACATAACACATCATCTGCCTATGATAGTCCACTGCTGAACGTAGGCCTCTCCTATGAACTATGCGTATAGAAGCATTAGGAGGTAAATGCCCATAATTGCCACGCTGGGCAAGCGGATTGGCGATCGCAGTAATGTGTCCACTATGATGACGCTGCTGCCCATCATCAATCTTTTATCAAATAATGGTCAGTGACACTTCCATCCCTTAGTCGACTCTTACGACACCCACAGGAGGAAGGGGTGGTGAAAAATGTATTCTTACTGCCGTCACCACACGGCAAAAACCAACCCCGCCAACATAAAAAAATAATAATATTGTGGAACAGTCATCGTTCTGAAAAGTTAGTTTTTCTGTTACCATCAAGAATAATTACATTAATGTTAGTTTTATTGCGGCTACGTGCCCGACCCGTCGAGTGTTATAATGCGTTCTGTTGTTCTAATATGGTAGACCGCCGAATGGTGACAGCAGTTAGTATATATTTGTCACCATCCCAAAATGAGACCATCCGCAGCAGAACCAAAGTAACCGAAATAGCTCTCCGAATCGCTAAACTGAAGTGGCAGTGGGCGGGACACATTGCGCGTAGAACCGATGGCCGTTGGGGTGAGAAGGTCCTTGAGTGGCGGCCACGTACCGGAAGGCGCAGCGTGGGTAGGCCCCCCACAAGGTGCACCGATGAGTCCGCTGGATGCGGGTGGCGCAGGACCAGTCATTGTGGCAATCTTTGGGGGAGGCCTATGTTCAGCAGTGGACGTCGTTCGGTTGATATGATGATGATGATGATGATGTCACCATCCCAACTCTTCCCGTGGGTGTCGTAAGAGTCGACTAAGGGATTGAAGTGTCTGACCATTCTTTGATTTGATTGATGATGGGTAGCAGCGTCATCATAGTGGACACACTAGTACAATCGCCGCTTGCCCATAGCATTTACCTCTTAATGCGTCCATGCGCATAGCCCTGAGGTGACGGCAGTAAGAACACATTTGTCACCACCCCAACTCCTCCTGCGGGTGTCGTAAGAGTCCACTAAGGGATTGAAGTATCACGTACTATTAGTGATTTCATAAAAGATTGATGATGGGCAGCAGCGTCATCATAGTGGACACATTACTGCGATCGCCAATCTGCTTGCACAGCGTGCCGATTATGGGCATTTACCTCCTTACGCGTCCACACGCTACGCATAGTCTAAAGGTGCGTTTAAACCAAAAGAGCATTCGCTGTTCTAGCGCCCGTTCTACGAAATCAACCAATCACGTTTTGTGTACCGATCGAATTTCGTAGAGTGGGAGGTTAGAGCAGCGAATGCTCTTTTAGTTTGGACGCACCTTAAGGAAAGGCTGTTGTTCAGCAGTGGACTAATATAAGCTGATGATGTGATGTGAAAACTGAACACGTGGCTTCTATGCCCTCCTAGAACGATAAAGAACTAGATATTTTCCTGTATAAAATCCCATGTTCATTGTTCATAATCAAGGAGCAAAATTCTTCATAGCAAAGACTAACACTGTCAGAGGGATTGACCGAGGTGTTTTGTAAACATACGATTTGCTAAATAATCGGATACCAGACCGACAACATCGTCAACTCCTGCTATGCTATTCTCTTATTCACACATTCGACGCTGCGAGACAGCCTTCACTTCGACGTAGAGCGCAGCGCTGCGAAAAACGGTATTCACTAACGTAGAACAACTCGTTGTCGAACTGTAGGCGGTAACTCTCGACGCAATGTAGTTCCAGCTCACGCCGCATTCGTCGCCGAGCGCTAGTGTCGTTAAAAGTACAATAGTGAATACCATTTTTAGGCTCGACGCTGCCGCAGCGCTGACACAGCGCTGATAGCAAGGCGGTTTCCTTAGTGAATAACACTGCTGATATATATCGTAGAGAGGCGAAACGCGTGTCGAGTATAGTGTTATTGGTGGTGGTTTATTGTAGTACATTGTGCATCAAGGGAGGTAAGTACGGAATTACTAACGAGAGTGTTAGAATTCCGCTCGCTTTTTTCGCTTTTATGACTCGAGTTAGTATTCCGCTTACCGACCGTGATGCATACAATGTTTTTCATGACACTTGCCGACAAAAAAATAGTTTTAAGACATAATATTATAAAATGGCGTACTGACATTTCTATTACTCCCTAGGGATTCACTTTTCTATTACTCCCGCTACGCACGCAAGCAATGGCGCGCTTAGACAGCAAGTGTGATGAAATAGTTATTTGCTTATTTATTTTTGCGGCGGGAGGGTGGGAAAATTGCATGCAAAAAATACGCGAGTAATTATTGCGGGTTACACTAATTAACTTCACGTTCTGTATCACGGAAGAGCAAAGCAATATTGTTCATCCTTTTATACGATTTGCTATGAAGGATTCCGCTCCTTTGTTTATAATCATCATCATCATCATCATATCAGCCGAAAGACGTCCACTGCTGAACATAGGCCTCCCCCAAAGATTGCCACAAAAACCACCCGCCACCCGCATCCAGCGGACTCCTGCGACCTTCACCAGGTACCTTCCAGGACCTTCACCTTGTTTATAATGTCCCATTTTATTTAATTCCATTCTATCGGCCCACCCGTAGCCATGACTTGGAAAGTAAAGGATACGTTAGGATTTACTAGAAGCCTCTCTCTCTTCATCTGTCTTTCTTTTCAGATCTCAGATCGGACTGTGCCTTGCTTTACCGCATCATCATCACCAAAATCATTTTCTCTCGTCATGCCCATGGCAAATTTTCCTTCAACAGCCTCTCAACACCGTCCCCAAATGACGGTGCAACGACCGTCCCACCTTCGTGGGTTGCCCGGTCACAGCTGCAGTAGCGGAAACGCGGGAGCAGCCACACAACACACATACTCCAGCAGTGTTATTCACTAAGGAAACCGCCTTGCTAACAGCGCTGTGTCAGCGCTGCGGCAGCGTCGAGCCTAAAAATGGTATTCACTAATGCACTTTAAACGACACTAGCGCTCGGCGACGAATACGGCGTGAGCTGGAACTACACTGCGTCGAGAGTTACCGCCTGCAGTTTGACGACGAGCTGTTCTACGTTAGTGAATACCGTTTTTCGCAGCGCTGCGTTCTACGTCGAAGTGAAGGCTGTCTCGTCGTCGAGCTCGTTGATGAACGCAGCGTCGAATGTGTGAATAAGAGAATAACATAGCTGGAGGAGTATCGGTTGTATATTCAGTTCAGGTTTAAGCGGATACGTAATGCATTATATCGCGTTTGCACTTACATTATTGGAGCGAGTGCGATGGACTACTTTACGTATCGTTACCGACACTTCTAAATCATGGCACGGCTACTGCAAGTTTTCTTCGTACGTCTAAAAAGGCACCTATTTCTTAAAAACGAAGTTATTCAAAGCTCATTTTATTTAGACATACAAACAAGGCATCTCATCGGCCCGTGGTTAGACAGACGTGAATGAGAAATGGAGGGAGATTTACAACTTACGATACGATTTTCAAAGAGAATGTGAAAAGAGAAGTTGTTGTAGCTCGTTATGTTGTTGTAGCTGGGTTACACTTTAGAAAAATAATTATACATGATGATTTTTCTAAACTTTCCAAGTCGTGTCATGGTAGGGCTACGGAGGGGCCGATAGAATGGAATTAAATAAGATGGGACATTTTAAACAAGGAGCGGAATCCTTCATAGCATTAAAAAGGATGAACAATATTGCTTTGCTCTTCCACGATACAGAACGTGTAGTTAATTAGTGTAATCCGCTATAATTACTCGCGTATTTTTTGCGTGCAATTTTCCCACCCTCGCGCCGCAAAAATAAATACGCCAATAACTTTAACAAACCACCACCAATAACACTATACTCGACACGTGTTTCGTCTCTCTACGAAGCATCATCAAGAGTTGACGATGTTGTCGGTCTGGTGTCCGATTACTTAGCAAATCGTATGTTTATAAAACATCTCGGTCAATCCCTCTGACAGTGTAGTCTTTGCTATGAAGATTATAAACATGGAATTTTATACATAATGATTTTTCTAAAGTGCAACCCAGCAGCAATTTATGCCGTCCAACTGACATAACACTCGTATGACGTTTAGATACTTTTGTCTAATGTTAATTAATGTTGCTACCAGTGGATGCAATACATTGCGTGCTCAATTATTTTGTGTGAAAAAAAGAACCTTAATTTCCTAGAAACTTATGTAAACAGGTTCCCTAGGTCCGATAGTAATCGCCACTAAAATATTCGCTCCTATCAAATTCACACGCTGTATACTTGTATAATATAAACTAAAAATAAACTGTGAATTAGTCGTGTCGTACAGTCTAAAGGATCCCTGCCAACATTAGGTAGATTAAAATTGCTCTTTTTCCGCTGACAAGGCTGTGATGCGCAAAACAATATTGCTATCCGTTTTCGGAAAATAAGATAAAAACAACAGCCAATTTGTTAAGGAATCATATTGTTTAGGGATGACTCACATTAGATCGGCCTATGCCATCCAATATTTGGGCAAATCTGGGTACCAGGTAACTATCGAGGAAATAACAGAGATTCTACATGAATAATAATAGTATAAGAATATTATGAGCTTTAATATTTTTGTGTTAAGTGGATAGATATAGTGTTTCATGTACCTACAACAAAATTCTAATTGGTTTCTCGCGATACAGGTGTAACCTAAATAGTGCAACTATTACTTGGTAAAACTTTAGGAAATAAGCTATTCTTATTCTTATAATATCTATTTTACACAAATCGATTTAGTCCCACGGTAAGCACAATTAAGGCTTGTGATATGGGTACCAAGCGATGATATATATAATAGATAAATACATAATATATACATACTTAAATACATAGACAGACACGACCAAGGGACAAATATTTTTGTGATAAAATGCTTACGAAGCTGGATATTTCGGGATTCGAACCCGGAATCTCCAGCTTTGTAGGTAGGGTCACTTCCAACCTAGGCTACGGAAGCTGACAAGATTCTATAACTATACAAACATTATATCTCTATGGAAACTGTAGGTCTAAGAAATAAGGCGATAATCTGTAATTAATATCTTTTTGTATGACCGTTTGTTTCATAATAAATAAAAAAAAAAAAAAAAATTATACTGCGATCGCCAATCCGCTTGCCCAGCGTGGCGATTATGGGCATTTACTACCAAACGCGTCTATATGCATAGTTTGATAGGCGAGGCCTACGTCCACGTAAATGCATATATTTAACATTAGAATACTTGACATTTCATTATGTTTATCTAGCTAGCTTGAAAACACCTTTTGTTCTAACTTAATCTTAAACTTATATTTATACAGGGTGTTTGGGATAACGATGTAGAAATTTCTGGAGGTGGTAAAGGAGACTAATTGGAAGAGTTTGAACCCTATTTACCTTAGTCCAATGTGTGACAGTTTTTTTTAAATAAAAAAAATTGAACTCACACTTGCCTACTAACTACAAGAAACTTATTTTGTTTGGTGACGGCGTTCAACTATTGATCGACGATAACTTTTAAACTAATTGCTATTTTGTTGTACTTTTTTGTAATCAAAACCTAGAAAATCAAGCATGTTTTTACACGAATAAGAAGATTCATATCCCGACTACTTTTTTTTCACAGGCCGATAAAGTTTAATTTACTGTTCCAATTAGTCTCCTTTACCACCTCCAGAAATTCCCACATCGTTATCCCAAACACCCTGTATAGTCCATAGTCACAGATAGTGAGGACAATATTAAAAGTAAGTAAGATTCAGAATAGGTAGGCCCCTCACAAGGTGGACTGATGACCTGGTGAAGGTCGTCTGCTGGATGCGGGTGGCACAGGACCAGTCATTGTGGCAATCTTTGGGGGAGGCCTATGTTCAGCAGTGGACGTCTTTCGGCTGACATAATGATGATAATGATTCGGAACTACCCCATTTACAAACTTACCCCGCTGCACCTCTCATTGTTAACTCTTTGAATTACTATCCTAATAAAACCGATTGGGGTGGAAAGGAATAAATCTCAAGGGCAATAAGGGAGCAATAATCCCCCCACGTACCGAAAAAACATTTTAGATACAAATCACTACCGTTTTGTTCAATTTAGGGAGGGGAAAGAATTTTTTTATCGATATCGATAACGTAACATAATAATAACTTTATTCACAAAATACAAACATAGCATACAATTGTGCTGGGCCTCTCTTTAGGCTAACAATGCCTGTGTTGAGACGTCCCGCTCTTCTAACAAACATAAATTATTATTTGTTTAAATGCATATCGAGATATATTAGTAGTACAAGACCAGGTGTGTAAATATCATTAATTACATTTAGAAAACCATGATGTGTGTGTGTTCGTTGGTTTGTGTGTGTGTGTGTCAAACTATCAAAATGGTGCTCTTTAGGAAACGCATTGACAGGCAGCTGTTTCGTTTCATTTGCTGGTTTAGAATTCTTGTTTCGTTTAAAATCGAATGAGCCTGATATATTTTTTATTGTTTTTATGTTCATTAGACAGTAACCAATGACATAATATTAACATGTCGTACGTAGTGACTAAACACACGTGAGTTTAACTGTTTGCCTGTCATTAATCAAACCTTGCAAAATAATTTGATACAATTTCTGGTAACAAATACAAGTCGAAGTGAAGTATAATGATAGCTAGTCTGATGTTAGGGAGGAAACAAGAACTTGGAAACTAAATGGCGTACAATGTACGATGATGTATGATGACCGTATCAAGTTTGGATTCTTAAACTTATCTTGATGAGCATTAGATAAAATTACTAAAACAAGTAGAGTCAGCGATAGAAGCTTGTATTAAAAATGAAATTTTTGACAAATACCTATATTACATCATCAGCCTATCTCAGTCCACTGCTAAACGTAGGCCTCTATTATTAACTATTTTATTTTACTTAATATACGCATTAGGATTATTAAGAGGTATTGCCCATACCTGCCACGTTAGGCAAGTGGATTAGCGATCGCAGTAATGTGTTCACTATGATGACGCCGCTGCCCACTTCTGTCATCGACTGATTAGACATATTTCATTTTTTTGTCGACTCTTACGATACTCACGGGAAGAGTTGGGGTGATCACAAAATGTATTCTTACTGCCACCACACAACTAAAAAAAACGAATTTATCGATACTTAAAAATCGTGTTTAAGTAGCACTATCAAAAACACATAGTCCTTACCATGAATTACTACTTGAGATCAACAGTGACTCGATTTCTATCCTTCTCGCTCGCACCAATATGCAAGTATTTCACTTTTAGTCCCGCCCAATTAGCGTGACATTAAAAAAAAACCTTAATTTCAGTCAGGTTTGTAACGACAGTTAAGCACTGAATTTCAATAAATACTAGGTTTTGATGTTCATTTAATAACTATATTATGCGTTATTATAATACAAAAATGTCGAATAAGTGTAAATTCCTAAAGATATCATATTCATAAAAACATACTAAACTTCATTGTAATTTTATTACAATTAAGGTTTTTAAATCTCATACGTGTGTAGACCCCATAAGGTGGACTTATAACCTGGATGGTGGATGAGACCAAGTCGATTTGTGAAAGATGTCCCAAGATAGTTCTTGTTCTGTATTTATTTTCTGTTCTCTGATTTCTTATAGCATGACATTGACATTTCCTTTTATTTATTGATTTATTTATTATTATTTTATTGTTTCTTTTTTTTTTTATATTTGATATTAACTTTACTGCTAGAAACTAGAAATTAAAATTCAATGACATGTCATTAGAATCATAATTTATATTGTACGCCATATAAAGGTGCATTCAGACCAAACGAGCATTCGCTATTCTAACCCCCTACTCTACGAAATTCGATCGTTACACAAAACGTGATTCGTTGATTTCGTAGAGTGGGGGATAGAATAGCGAATGCTCGTTTGGTCTGAATGCACCTTAATGGTTAATTGTGACGATCTGTACCTACTGAATGACTGTAACCTTATAATTATTAATCACATTCAAACAATAAACTATTTGTATTTTGTATTTGATATTTATTTATTATTATTTTATGATGGTGATGATGAATCTTACGCTAATTGGGTGACCATAAAAGTGAAAAAGCCCGTACAAGTGGGATGAACAGTCCGCGTTAAACTGACGGGGGCAGCTCATAAATGAATATTTTTTTTTTTGGACAACTTTACACAAATCGACCTTGTCCCACGGTAAGCTGAATTAAGGCTTGTGATGTGGGTACCAGGCGACGATATACAGGGTGTAAGTCTAATACGGGCGAAGCTCTTAATGGGTGATAGTTTACGACATAATAAGTACATTCAAATAACTGTTACTTACAATTAGAGCAATTAAATTATCCGTACAAAATAATTCGGCGCGCAATGTAGAGCAACATACGCGAGCTAAACACTCGTTGACAGCTAATTTCAAAAGCAGATGACATAACTGCCATATCAACAATAACAAGCCATGACCATGACCAAGGAACAAATAATTGTAATAAATAAATACACAAATAATACCCTCGCCGGGATTCGAACCCCGAACCTCTAGCCTCGTAGGCAGGGTCATTACCAAATAGGCTACGGAGGCTGACAAAAAAAAGCTCATGGTAAGGTACAGGTAGCAGAGTTAGCTGACGACGCAAATCCGATTCACTTTTTGTTACATGCGGTATTATGTCTCAGTTATCGCTGCATACGAGGCGTATTCCGTTTTTGTGAATACGATCGATTTGATGGTTTTAGGGTGAAGACAAAATAATACCGTGTGTAAATCTAATACGGGCTATAAATTAAACCCGGCATGGGATTCATTATCCTAAATAAATAAATATCTTGGGACAACTTACACAAATCGACTTAGTCCCACGGTAAGCTCAAGTAAGGCTTGTGATGTGGGTACCTAGGAACGATATATATAATAGATAGATACATATAGATACTTAAATACATAGACAGCCATGACCAAGGAACAAATGTTTTTGATAAATAAATATAAAAATAATGCCCTTGCCGGGATTCGAACCCGGAACCTCCAGCTTTGTAGGCAGGGTCACTACCAACTAGGCTACGGAGGCTGACAATCATCAATCATAGATTACGAGGTTTTTTTGAAGTTACGCTTTTTTATGTGCCCATATATTAAGCACTAAGGAACTCTCAAAGGGACAGCTAATAGGTATACAGTGCGTAAATCTAATACGGGCGATCAATGAAACCAGGCATGGGATTCATTAGTGTAATCATGGATTACAAGGTTTTTTTTAAAGTTACTCTTAATTTAGGCCCCACAGAATTTTTTTAAGATTATCGGAGCAGCAATGTAGGTACGAACATTTGTTATTGTTGATATGGCAGTTATGTCATCTGCTTTTGAAATTAGCTGTCAACGAGTGCTTAACTGCTCTACATTGCGCGCCGAATTATTTAGCATGGAAAATTTTGTTGCTTTAATTTTAAGTAAACGTTACTTGAATGTACTTATTACCTATGTCGTAAACTAACACTCGTTAAGAGCTTCGCCCGTATTAGACTTACACCCTGTATATCTGAAATATTTTATTCGAGGATGGCGAAACAGAGGCCTGTTCTGTAAGCACTAACTTGAGAGTTGAAACAAAAGCACTTACTTTTTGAGTGTGTTATATTTCTTAATAAGTGCCCGAAATGTCCCGTGGGAAATAATACAACAAGCTTGAAAAGTTGAATGTTTAACGTTTAGTTTTAGCTCTGATTCGACTTTGTGGCTGACCGGTGAAATGTTTCACTTAATTTTTAGAAGAGACAGGTAAATATGACATTTATTTATTTAAAATTTTTAGCTCCTCATATACGGATGAAACATGTTGAGCATTTTTCGACTTAACAACGTGAGTAACATACAAGGAAAAATGTCTTTAGTTTAAAAAATAGCAAGAAAATTAAGTACCTACCTTTGTTGTATGTGAGCCCCCTTAAATATCTATTTTATTCTACTTTTTATATTTGTTGATGTAGCGTTGCTCAAGTTTCTCAGAATGACTTATATACATTGTGTTTCCATGACCCGGGCTTTTACGAAAATGGGTAATAATACGCATTATCGTTTTCGAGTACTAATATTTGACAAATAATTAAATTGACTGTACATTTAATTTTTTAAATATCGGTTTCAAGTACTAGAGGTCTGTATTATCTACTGGTCTCTGATTTATAGTAATTGAGAAGGATATTCTCCGAGTTTCAGGAGATCTAATCAGCAGTGAAGGATTTGCTGAATTTCAGAATAATCTAGAATTTAAGTTAGCCGAGTGCTAAAGTACCTATAGTTCAGTTTCGGTAATAAGTTTTATAATACAATATATGCTTATAAAGTCCTATTTTTATGGATACTAAAACTTATACATTAGGGTGCTTCTTATTTTTGCAATTTTGTAGGATGTTCGAACCAAAAAAGGAGCTGTTTACTCTCCCGATTGCAATTTTCTATGGGGCACCCTCTCATTTTGATATTTGATAAGTAAACCATATTAGTTTTTTTTTTCAATTAATATAAACAAAAATCAGGGGTCGCTACCGAAGTAATAAAAAAACAACTAATTATTTTGCCTTCCTTGAACTTCGTACTTAAATAGTTCGTGCAAAAATAAAAAGCACCCTATTATACATAGACAGATAATGTAAAATTTTCTTCATTATGATTGTCACTTAATTGTTTATTTTCTATTATTTAATATTAAAATCGTGACGCTTAGAGACTTTACTCTCTCTCTCCTATTTAAGAGCTTTGCTCTTGTCGGTGTAGCTCAAAGCACGCTCACCACTGTCCTCGATCCAAGGCCATCTCTTTCAGTTTTCGATACGATGTGACTTTCACGTTCTCCTTGATTTGTTCAATGTAATTTCTCCTTGGTCTTCCTCTTCCACGCTTTCCTTAAATTTTTCCCTCCACTATGCATTTTATGAGGTTGTCATGTCGTATCAGATGGCCTTATATGTCGTATCCTTCCTCTTCTGTTCTTTATAATGTCCATCAAACTTACTAGAGGCTTTACTATTTATCTATTAATCTTATTTTTCTCTTTATTCTGACAACTAGAGACCTTTCATTACATCTTTAGTAGAAAAGATAAAGGGCCCACGGAAAAAACATGTCCAGTGTTTAAAAAAGTCAGGGCAAATTCACACTTCATTCTGTTAAAAGTAAGGTGGTTTTTCCTCCTGTAATTTGAATTCACTAGACATGTTCTTTCCGTGGACCCTTCAGATATAGATGCAGTATTGGGAATTTGCATAATAATAATTATTTTTGTTTATTAGGTAACAAACTTGATCGAATAAGTATGATATATATTTTTTTATATACAGAGTGTTCGTTCCGATTTTCGTTAAATTAGACAGGTTACTTGGGCTATTAATAGAAGTTGTCTGGTATAACGGCTTTTGGAAAATTCGATAAAAAATATATTATTATTGTTTTCATACATAATAAATGAAATGGTAAGTGTGAGAGAACCTTAAGAATAAAATAAAAGTTAATCTCAGGTGACTGACCGCACATGCCAAAATAAGTAACATTAGAATGTAATAAAGGTTGCAATACACTTGTTCACTATTCAGTCATTAAACTTATTTTTTCAATAACTCAGAAATAAATATACAGGGTGTTTTTTTTTCGACCGTTCAAATTCTACGTAGTGAATGTGTAGGTCATACTCACCAACTTTTACTATGGGGACAACGTCGAAATCGCGAAAAAAAAATCAGCTGTTTCATACAAATTGGCGGCATTACGCCGGCCGAAATGTATGAAACAGCTGATTTTTTTTTCGCGATTTCCACTTTGTCCCCATAGTAAAAGTTGGTCAGTATGACCTACACATTCACTACGTAGGATTTGAACGGTCGAAAAAAAAACACCCTGTATATTTGATCTAAATAAGCTTCCCTTAAAGTTATAGCATATGAAGAAAAACACGCGTGTAGATCATGATTCTGAGTAGAAATCACATGAAAAAACCCGATGCCAGCTTGAAATAAAACAGTCTACATACACAATTTTAAATAGGTACTTTATATACAGGGTGATAATATACATTCACATATGTATTCACCGTTCAAATTTAGTTGTTAATTCTGACATTTCCGCCTGCTAATATCTCATCCGTGTGTATCATATAGGCCGTGTGGTGACGGCAGTAAGAATACATTTGTCACCACCCCAACTCTTCCTGCGGGTGTCGTAAGAGTCGACTAAGGGATTGAAGTGTCATTGACCATTATTTGATAAAAGAAAAAGATTGATGATGGGCAGCAGCGTCATCATAGTGGACACAAATTACTGAGATCGCCAATCCGCTTGCCCAGCGTGGCGATTATGGGCATTTACCTCCTAATGCGTCTATACGCATAGTTAATAGGAGAGGCCTAAGTCCAGCATTGGACTATCATAGGCTGATGATGATGATGATGAATATCTCATGGTTTGTATGGACAATCTGTTTTTTTTCTCGAATCGGAGGTCGGTCCTATAGTAAAAGTTCATCAATTCAATATGACCTCAGAATTAACCGCCTAAAATGTATTACCCTGTATATTTTTTCAGTTACCGCGATGATTACTCATTAAAAAAAACTATAAAAACTCGCACATATAAAATTAGTCGCCCGCAGACCACGAACCCAGTAAAGTGTTCGAAACGTCGGGATGAAGTTAAATTAAATAATTGTGATAAATAAATACACAAATAGGTAATACCCTCGCCGGGATTCGAACCCGAACCTCTAGCCTCGTAGGCAGGGTCATTACCAAATAGGCTACGGAGGCTGACAAAAAAGAGCTCATGGTAAGGTACAGGTAGCCGAGTTAGCTGACGACGCAAATCCAATTCACTTTTTGTTACATGCGGTATTATGTCTCAGTTATCGCTGCATACGAGGCGTATTCTGTTTCTGAGAATACGATCGATTTGATGGTTTTAGGGTGACAAAATAATACCGTGTGTAAATCTAATACGGGCTATAAATTAAACCAGGCATGGGATTCATTATCATAAATAAATAAATATATTGGGACATCTTACACAAATCGACTTAGTCCCACGGTAAGCTCAATCAAAGCTTGTGATGTGGGTTTTTTGAAGTTACGCTTTTTTATGTGCCCATAATTATAGTAAACACTAAGGAACCCTAAAAGGGACAGCTAATAGGTACGAGGGCCGCACTGAAAGTTTTGAGTACCTTAGATAGGTACTCGAAACTGTATAAATTATGAGTTTTTGTTTTAATTATCGCCTTTCTTAACTCTTTTTGATAATGTGTACAATTTTTTAATACAATCGAACCAACATCCAAAGCTCACAGCCCATTTTTTTTTCCTAGGTCATATTTTGTATGCTAATTTTCAGTTTTCGGAATTTAGTATGGAAGGTTTGGCTGGTCCATAAAGATTTTTTTTATTAAAGAAAAACTGTTTAAAATATTGGAATTATTTATAGTCAGACATATGGATACCTAAAGATGTCCAAATTTCCTGACATAAAACTTTTTGTGATTTTTCTATGATTTACCATATTACTGCAATTTGAAATTAGGGGATGGCTGTTATTAGACATTGATCTCTTTAATCATCCTCAAGAAAAAATCGAAAGCAATAAAATTTGTGAAAACTACTACAAGCAATCCTACAAGAACTGGGCTTTGATACCAAATAAGAATCTAAGACCATTTCTTCTTCATCGTTGACTAAGGCCATACTGAAAGTAGTATAAAAGCGTTACAGAATAAAAAATCCGTGAAAAATGTGAAATCGCCGGACACACAATTTTCAAATGGCTCGAAATCCTAAAGTAGTGTTAACCGTATAAGTTATACCCCTAATAATAATAGAGATTTATATTTTCAGAAAATAATTGTGACTATACATTGAGTGATCTTTAAGTGGGTGAAACTCAAAACTTTCAGTGTGACCTATGTATATATCTGAAATATTTTATTCGAGGATGGCGAAACAGAGGCCTGTTCTGTAAGCACTAACTTGAGAGTTGAAACAAAAGCGCTTGCCATTTTAGTGTTCTATATTTCTAAATAAGTGCCCGAAATGTCCCGTGGGAAATAATACAACACGCTTGAAAAGTTAAATGTTTAACGATTAGTTTTATTTCTGATTCGACTTTGTGGCTGACCGGTGAAATGTTTCACTTAATTTATAGAAGAGACAGGTAAATCTGACATTGTGAGATAACACCCGTTTTGAAAAACCTACCAAGTGTCTGGAAGACTCGCGCACGAAGGGTTCTGTACCATTATCATTTTGTCATCATAAAACCAAAAAAAATAGCAAGGAAATCACGTTTTGCGTATGGGAGCCCCTTTGAATATATGAGTCAATCACTTTTTTACGTCACTGGCTGCTATGGTTATGGTCTCCTGGGTCACCCTTAAAATCACGGTTTTATAGCGTTGATTTTCACATTTTTTTGGATTTTTTGACAGCTACGTGGCTTTTCCAAGGTGGGTACCCGCTAAGCATGATAGTAGAGCGTGTAGTATAATAAAATAAAACATAATGATAAACAATCCTGGGACACCTTTTTTTCTCGTACTGGGATTGAAAGAGCCGAAAAGAGAGATTTTCGCGATTTTGAGGTTGTTCCCATACTAAAAGTTGCTCAGTATGACTTATAATCACTACATAGTATAAAATAAAGTCACTATTTCTGTATAGGGACAGAAATAGTGACTTTATTTTATACTAACTAAGTATGTACGCTTAAAGTCCCTTTGTACGCTTAAATCTTTAAAACTACGCAACGGATTTTGATGAGATTTTTTTTAATGGGTAGAGTAATTCAAGAGGAAGGTTTTTATGTAGGTATAGTACCCGTGCGCAGCCAGACGAGTCGCTAGTATATTATATACGGTGTCTGCGAGGTTATTAGTGACTCAAGAAACACCGTTTATAGAGATGATTTGAGGAACTTTTTAAAATACCGGTTTCAATTCAAGTAGGTTTGTATTATTTACTGGTCTCTGATTTATAGTAATTGAGAAGGATATTCTCCGAGTTTCAGGAGATCTAATCAGCAGTGAAGGATTTGCTGAATTTCAGAATAATCTAGAATTTAAGTTAGCCGAATGCTACAGTATGGTTCAGTGAAACAGGATGCCTACAGTTTCGGTAATAAGTTTTTTAGCCTCCTAAGGCCCAAGGTCCTTCATCATCATCATCATCATCAGCCCATGTTAGTCCACTGCTGGACGTAGGCCTCTCCTATTAACTATGCGTATAGATGCATTAGGATGTAAATGCCCATAATCGCCACGCCGGGCAAGCGGATTGGAGATCGCAGTAATGTGTCCACTATGATGACGCTGCTGCCCATCATCAATCTTGTAGAACTTCAATCCCTTAGTCGACTCTTACGACACCCGCAGGAGTTGGGGTGGTGACAAATGTATTCTTACTGCCGTCACCAAGGTCCTTCCTATAGTACTAATTAACTTGGTCATTCAGACCCAATTTTTTCAACGGCTGTATAGTCATAGCATACCACGGTCCTACCAGTAGGACTCATTAAAAAAGCCGACATTATGCTTTCAAATTTCGCGCCTAGCTAATCTGACGTATTTAATAAAATTAACAATTTTTAAATGTTTTATTAAATTGAAGATGTTCAAAAAGGAATGGGGTCAGATGGTCGATGGGGTCGAAAAGTGCTCGAGTGGAGACCACGGCTAGGTAAACGCAGCGTAGGACGTCCACCCACAAGATGGACAGACGACCTTATGAAGGTCGCCGGGACACGCTGGATGCAGGTCGCATCTAACCGGTACATGTGGAGGTCCAGAGGGGAGGCCTATGTTCAGCAGTGGACGTCTTATGGCTGAGATGAAGATGTTCAAAAAGGAATAATAAACTGTTAATAAATATGGTCCAACCAAAGCTGTTTGTGGCATACA
>JALPQI010016163.1:0-24921 GCA_025490895.1 Thaumatotibia leucotreta | reverse complement strand
TCCTGATACCAAAACCTTTCTCAACATATTTATTAAAAAACTGCTTCATAATCTGTTGCGAAGTTTTGAAGTTTTAAACATACATAGTGACGGATAAACAGTGACTATGTTGTATACTATCTCACCTGCCTAACGTGGCGATTATAGTAGGTATATCATGGAAAACACAAATCTGTTCGTCGTGGAGATCCTTGTGGGATGCCTTTGTGGAATGATGTTGATGTATCATTTCCTCACTTGTAATCCCAGCCACTGGCAGGTGTTAGAAAAAACTTATACCTACTCACGGCAATCATAAAAAAATTTTGTCGAAATTGTTGATATGAATTAACCATTAGGTAAGGCACTGGTCTCACTGCGAGCTACTATGCTATGAACTATGGGCTATAAGCACGAACAAAAGATTCGCACTCCCGTGTAAGTAAAAAAAGATACACGGTGATACTTGCCCGGCGGTGATAGCTGATAGCTGGGCGAGTATCGCCATGTCTCTTTTTTTACACGGGAGTGCGTATCTTTTGTTCGTGTTTATGTCGTAGGATGATTTGATACTTCGAATCTTCGCGAAAATCCTAGGGGTTTTGCGAAAACGCGGATAATAGGTTAGGTTAGGTTAGTTTGCAAAACCCCTAGGATTTTCGCGAAGATTCGAAGTATCAACCTAAGATTTTCGCGAAGATTCGAAGTATCAAATCATCCTACGACATTTAAACCCCATAGTTCATAGCCTAGTAGCTCGCGGTGAGACTAGTGCCTAACTACCTATTATGAAACAACAATTATAGCTTTCTTTAGTGTTAAAAGTGTTCCAGATGAAAATACACTTCAATGCACATGCCAATAACACGCGTTGCTTGCCGGATCATTACATAATATGCATTTAGAATGCAACATTAAAACAATCGCATTTACTTATTTTTAGATTTATCTGACAGCCATACGTAAATTTATATTTAAAGAAGTATTGTCCTCGTACACAAAGGAGTTTAACTTACCATTCTTGAGCCTTATGACAATACACTTAAGGAGCATGTATGGTTATTTAATTATGTGCGATTTTTCTTTTTGCTTCTATATAATGGGTGCGGTAAATATTAAGATGTGTAGCAATGACCGTGTATGAACAGAACAAAAACGATTATCTTGTATAGAGGAGCGTGCTTGTTTTGTTATTGGTGATTTCATTATTTTATTTACATTTAAAATGAAAGAAATCTTCTTTTAAAGGATAATTTTCAAATTGTATGGTCTGAATTTCTTGAATAAGTATTTTCTCGAGTAGGATGTTAATGATAACATCATTGTTGGTTATATATTATAAAAATATTCTACGTAAATATAGTTATCAAATAATCAGTCACGGGAAATAAATTGAAATATTAATTGATTAATTAATACATCCTAAGCTAAATCAGCAATGAATTACTTGTGCCATCTAATGAATTGCCTAGTAGACCAGTAGTATTTAATTACTGGAGTGAATTCTGGCCGTATCTTTTTATTTGCATCATCATCAGCCAGTGATAGTCCACTGCTGGACATAGGCCTCTCCTATTAACTATGCGTATAGACGCATTAGGAAGTAAATGCCCATAATCGGCACGCTGGGCAAGCGGATTGGCGATCGCAGTAATGTGTCCACTATGATGTGTCCATCATCAATATTTTATCTTATCAAATAATGGTCAGTGACACTTCAATCCCTTAGTCGACTCTTACGACACCCCCAGGAGGGGGAGGTGACAAATGTATGCTTACTGCCGTCACCACACGCCCAATTTTATTTGCATGAACTACATATATTAGTTAAATGAGTCACGCCTAAATTAATCTGTTTTATTATGCAATTATGAGTAGGTATGTAACACTGCAACAATGATAGCAAAACACATAATCGGAAGCGGCGGGCAATCTTGGCATCAAGTGTCATAACAAAGTACAATGTATGCTGTCATGTGACACCACAAGTCTAGATACTTTCACTTTTCTCTAATTACGAGTAAGTATAGCCAATATTAATAATAATTCTCTCACGAAAAGTCACATAGTCAGCAAGGTCGGACAAACGCCCGTCATTTTGAAAATATAACCCTGTTCCTTAAAGTAGAGACTTCCTTGTCTTATGACGTTAACTTATTTTATTTTGCACGCATGACCTCATGGCTTCATCATCATCATCATCATATCAGCCGAAAGATGTCCACTGCTGAACAAACTTTGCCATAATGACCGGTCCTGTGCCACCCGCATACAGCGGACTCCTGAGACCTTTACCAGGTCATCAGTCCATCTTGTGGGGGGGCCTACCCACGCTGCGCCTTCCGGTACGTGGCCGCCATTCGAGAACCTTCCCCTATTTTCTTCGAGAGGTTTCGAGAGAGGTTCGAGGGTTTCTTCGCCGTAATTATTACGTTCCTCACCTGTATGGCACTTCAGCAGCCGCGAACACGTAGTTGAAGTTGCACATGGCGAGGAAAGAGTCCCGGAAGGACAGTAGAAGCAGCAGAAGCAGTTGGTACTTGCCGAAGCTGCCCAGCTCCCCAAGGATGCCATCTAGGTTGAACCCTTCTGAAGGTTCTTCAGTCTGGAATAGAAATCGGCAAGGAACTGAATCTAATGTTTAGGAGCATAATTGGACGTAGTTTAGCGAAAAGAATCCAAACTCTGAAATTTGTCACTGAAATAAATGACTTTTCCTATGGACATGAGATTTAAATTCAATTGACAGGTTTTTGTGGACTGGATTGTTTTCCATAAACTATGTCCAATTGTGGTGGTCATTTTTTGTAAAAGTTTTTTGGTGAAATGGTCAGTGACACTTAAAGATACCTTAGCGGCTGATTGCAAAATAAATTTACTTAATGGTCGACCCAAGAAGAGATGGCGGGATGACCTGGATACATTTTCCAATAAATGGCCAGAAATTGCCCTAAATCGGGAAGTTTGGAAACTAAAGGGGGAGGCGTTTGCCCAGCAGTGAGACACAATAGAGACTAAGTAAAAAAAAGGCCGTTTATGAAAACCTAATTTAACATCATGATTTTTGTGTTACGAAGTTAAATTTTGTGTAACAATTTTTGGCAATGAAAAAGGGTGACAAATTCAAATTTTAATGAGCGATCAACAATACGAAGAACCTATATTTTTTAAATTTGCCCCCGAAGGTTGTGACAGAGTAACATAATGTGTATGACTAACTTTCGTAACAGAATTGACGCGATTATGATTTTTATTTTGATTAAGACTTAACTATGTACATTTTTTTAATCAACCCTTAGTCGACTCTTACGACACCCACGGGAAAAGAGGATGGTGACAAAGTATAACGTATTCTTACTGCCGTCACCATGTGGCACCATAATGTAATATTTTACGTAACGTAGAACTACACGTGAATTTTGAAACGTGACTCGGTAAAATTGGCATTATAGTTAGGTTATCAGAGGGGCCACCGATGTCATTAAAAGTTTTTTTTTTTTATACGGAATGTGTAACGGTTCGGAAGTTGTGAAGACCATTATAGTGTGGGTTCGATTCCCGCCTTTCTGACAAATACGAGGTGTAGGTGTAATGGTAATTTTTGTTTTGATTAAGGCCTTAGACATGTAAACATTTTTTTCTCAAACTTGCAATGAAATGTTGGCATTACGTACGTCAAATTAAACCAGGAAGTACCATCTCGCTGGTTCGATGATTGAACTTGATATGTAAAGGCATTTAATAATCACTTTGCAGTCTTAAGTCGGTCTTAGGACTGCAAAGTACCGGAAACTACCGGAAACTCCTAACCTGCTTTAAAAAGTAAAATACCGGAAGTAACTTGAAAAGTGACAGAACATCTTGGCATTTCACCGTACAAAAAATAACTAATGTCAATGTCACCGGGTAAAAGATTATCTCAAATAGTTAAAAAAAAATTGACATACAAGTTGGTTTTTTTATTATTTTTTGGATTCGATTCGTTCTTTGACTTATTATTTGTGTACTGTGATAATCACATTCGATTTTTTATTTCATTGTAAGTTTGAGAAAAGCTCTATACAAATCTTGGCGAGAAACAAGGTTTCTGGCCTCAGTTCCTTCGGCCAGATATATCTACTGGGCCTAAAATCTTTCGTTCCCCGTCCTCTATAGTAATGTACTATTACAATTGACCTTAAAGCCATTAAAAGACAAAGCACTTTTTTGGAAGCGGCGTTCTATGTGCACAACTTTATTTAAGTACAATTTAAAATCGCGAGTTTTCCAACTATCACTTTCCTGACAGATGGCGGAAATGCTGAATGAAAACATAACAAGCCTAACCAACTATGTGGTTTACCAATTGGCGGATGTTAAAAAAAAACGTTTACCGAATTCTGTAACACAAATCGTTCGCAAAAAATAACGGTAACTATGGCCATTATTTTAATGATGCTGAAAACTACAGTTTAATAAATTTCGGAGTATAGTCGCCATATCAGATATATCGGAGTGGACGCGGTGCTCGAAAATATCTGCACATGTTAATCGCCATAACCTCCTAGGCAAAATTTGGCTCCTAGTCATTGCAAACCACGGTCCTACCAGTAACTAGTACTATTGTTTTATACTCGTCCAGGCCCAAACATTAAGATCACAATTTTTAAATGTTATTTTACTTTTATATAACAGCTTCGGGACATATTTACTATCAGTTTATGATGCCTTTTTGGACAAATAGAAATGAATAAAAATATTTTTTTTTTAGTAAATACGTCTGATTAGCTTGGTGCGAAATGTTAAAACAAAATGTCATCTTTTGTGTAAATCCTACTGGTAGGACCGTGGTATGCTATGACTATGACTTTACCGCAGTTGAAGAAGCTGGGTCTGAATCACCAAGGTAATTATTACTACAGGAAGGACCTTGGGCCTTAGGAGTATAACAGTTAGGGGATTTATGGAACGTTATCTGCAAGATATTGGCGCAGAAATTTACGTCAACCTACATTAATATTGAACAAGCTTTTTTCGCTGATTGGTTTTGATGGACTTACATACATTTGAAATAAACTGTCATACGGATTTATCTGATTTTAATACAATACTGAGATTTTAACTTTATTTTCTCAAAGACTACATATTAAGACATTTATTCGTGGTATGGGTTTACAACAATAGTTAGCCTGGTTCCTGCACTACTTAGGCAAAGCCTGTATTGCAGGTAACCAAAATTCGGAAAAGATACTTAAAGTAACTATCAATATATGAATGAAGATTTGAGGAATTTGTGTAGTATTTGTAGACCAGGTGTCTATGTGTGTGTGTCTATACGAGTGTACATGTTGAACAACATGAAATTATACAACCCATAAAATAGTGGAAAAACAGTTTTTGACCTTTTATTTTATACAAAAGCTATAAAAATATGTCAGAAATGGATTTACCCGAGTTTGAAGTTGGAATCATAATTATCTAATAGCAAATGTACAGATGTAGTGCAAAATCCTTTCTCTTCGGCATTTTACGGAAACGCCGAATTAATCTCCCTGTCTCAATTAGCTTCAGTGCAACATATACTGAAGTTCATTGTGACAGCAATATGAATTCGGATGTTTCCGTGAAAAGCCGAAGAGAAAGGATTTTGCACTACATCTACAGGGTGTTCCACGAGTCACTGAAAACCTTGAACAGGGTGATTTGGTAGGTTAAACTGAATAACTTTTACTATTGAGCTAACCCAGAAATCTCAAAAAAAAATTGCCTTTTTCATATAAAATGTCGTGATCAATTAAAATGTATGAAAAAGACAAATTTTTTTAGATTTCGTGATTGGCCCCATATTAAAAGTTGTTCAGTATAGCCTACTAAATCACCCCGTTCAAGGTTTTCAGTGACTCGTGGAACATCCTGTATAAGTTGTTGCGGTTGTACGTTGTTTCATAGACAACATTTTCGCAGAATATTGGTTCATAGAAAATGTTTCTCGTATTTTCATTTCATAGAATGATCATTTTTCAGAGCTCTTACATTGTATAATCTGGTTTTGTATATTTTTTATTGTTCAGATATGTAGTTCTTAGAATTTCATTTCATAGCATATTCAATCAAATATTATTAATTCGTATAGTATTTTTTGTCTAGAACAGTTGTTTCAAAAACTGAATATTCATAGAATGTTGTTTGTCATTGCATCAAACTTAATATTTTTTATTCAGTCGTAATTAAACTGTAGAATTATCATTACACACCATTATACAAATACAAAAGAAATACCTTTGTCTAAAGAATTTTAGTAAGCGATTTAGACCTTGGAATCGGTCGACGAAGCCCCGCTGCGCGGGGCTTCTATTTCTGATCTAAGGGATAAAAGGTACCTAACGAACCTATCCAGGTTAGAGCAGGGGGAGGTACAAATTTGTTGTTTTTAATGCGGGGGGCTCCGCCCCCCGAGCCCCCCTTGTGGGGGGCTTCACCCCCCCGTCCCCCCTTATTTTGGTTTCGCAAGGATGACGATACGTAAACAATTAATTAAAAGTAAGAAGGTATTTTATTTATCCGGGAAACTACGCTCGAAACCTAACCAATCCAAGTCGGTTTTACCCTGATTTATTACTTGGATTGGTTAGGTTTCGAGGCTAGAACAGATTGAAAAGCTAACTAACCTAACCTACCCTACCTAATCTACTTTGCCTACAATCTACCTACTTTTTCTGGTAGCAGTTTGGTTTTTTTAGAGGGAGGGCGAATCAGTGTATAAGAAACAAAATACTTACATGAAACTCATTAGGTACTCATTAGGTAAGAATATCACTATGCAATAAAGTAAATAGTGGAACTTAATATTATATAAACTAGTAACTATAAAACAACAATCTATGAAATAAGTGCCTACAAAACAAAAATACATGAAATGTAATTCTAGTGTTTGGTTACTTTGTAAAGTAAAAAAGTTAGATAGCAATATACATGGAACTGATTGTCTGTGAAATATGTTTTAAGCAATTGAATAGTCTATGAAACAATAATATTGGAACAGAAAGTATATGATCCAAATAATATATGAACAAATTTCTGTGAAACGAAATTCTATGAAACTTCTGTCTATGAAACAGTGTGCCACCAAGTTGTTGCAAAATGACACTGACTGACCTTTTCTTTGATGTCCTTCGCCGTCATCCTGTAGTCTATTCACTTAATCACTAGTATCACAGGCTTGTGCATCTCTGGAACAACCAACACAAACACATCAGTTACACATTCTTTACACATCTTTTGTTCAGTCATTTTGATCTTCAAGTAGCGTCTAAAAATATTAAGAAATAAAATTTAAATGAGAGAAAAGGAAGAAAGCTTTTCGAAAAAGAACAGTTTTGAAAGTTAAATCCTTTTCAAAATGATGATCTATCGATATAATTGCAATGAAAAATGTTATAGGCACTTTTTTATCTTGCTACTAAAATAAAAATATTAAGTACCTAACATTTTTTTATATTTTAATTGATATTCTTCCTACAATTTGTTTATATTTGTACTATTCCTTTAATTTATATTTGTAAATTGTGATAACCAGAGTTATTTATGTAATTTGCATTTTTTATTTCAAGATTTTATTTATTATTTATTAATAAATATAAAGTAGAAAGCTGGATCAAGCATAGAAAATAAGTTGTATATGTACATACATTGTGTAAGATGAAATTGCACTGGAGGCGTAAAGCGCAAGTATTGGGTTTTATACCAGCTGAACAATTATACACGTAAGTGCTTTACATAATCCATTGTGTGCATCATTTGGGACGACGTCACAGTACCGTTTCTAAGTCGAGTCCTATAACTGTCAACTTGCAGGCTAGTCATCAGATATATTGGACGATGCAATAAATAATATAAATAAATAAATAATAAATATCTTGGGACATCTTACACAAATCTACGTAGTCCCACGGTACGCTCAATTAAGGCTTGTGATGTGGGTCAACGATATACAGGGCGTCCCAAAGTTATGGGACATGAAGGGGAAGTACCTTAAACATCGTAGATAGGATATGTTGCTGAAAGAAGACTTTTGAAAATTAAATAATACTGCATCATTTTACGTCAGGTCCAAAACTTCGGAGGGCCATCTGTACTAAAAACGTCGTACGAAACACTTGCAAAAAGGAAATTCGTAACTCGTGTCGATTTAAAACACTCCCTTCGGTCGTGTTTTTAAACATCATTTCGAATTTCATGTTTTTTGCACTTGTGTTGTAATGTACTTTTTGGGACATAAACCGTAGCGATATCTTTGACGTCGACTATGCCTATATTGGGCGGTGAGGTTACTGCTAGTTGCGATTGATATACGTAAGTACAACTGCAGTTTGGCCTAATAATATCTATGTGATATTGTAAGATTCATAGTTCCCTGTTAAAAAAAAACACATAATAAATATTTATTCTAAAAAGTAAAATGTTATGCATGTGTGTGCATGGGAATCTTCTGCGTTGGATCACCTCTTATCTTCGCGATCGTAGTCAGGCGGTGGCAGTTAAAGGGTTTTGCTCTACTTTTGTTCCTATTTCGTCTGGTGTACCCCAGGGTTCGCATTTAGGACCATTGTTCTTTAACGTTTTCATAAACGACGTATCCTCGATTTTTAAATCCTCTACCTGTTTACTCTATGCGGATGATAAAAAGATTTTAAAAGTAGTTAAGACCATACATGATTGTCAAGCATTACAGGATGATTTGAACAGATTGTGTCATTACTGCCAGGAAAACGGTCTACATTTGAACACAAGTAAATGTAACATCATAACTTTCACCAGAAAGAGACAGGTTATATACACTTTGATTATCAATTAAGGGTCGGATAGATGTGGGAAATTTTAGAGATTCTGTCAAATTTCCCCATTTCGCACACACGCGCACTTCACGCACACTACCTCATTTTACCGAGCGGGGTCATTGACCCTTGGTGATTTTTTTAATGAAAGCGGCCGAGTTTGTAATTTATTACTACCTCTTTTGAATAATTACACTTGTCAAAGTACTAGATGGTAAAAAAGATAGAGAGGGATAGATTTTATAAGACTATCCTTGTCTTTTCGAGTCGTCTCAATGCAATGCAAAAGACAGATTTAATATATCGGGCTTGTAACCAATGCGTGTAATAGTACATTGTGCATCAAGGGAGGTAAGTACGGAATTACTAACGAGAGTGTTAGAAGCCCGACGCCATTAGGCGGAGGGCTTTTATGACTCGAGTTAATATTCCGCTTACCGACCGTGATGCATACAATGTTTTTCATCACACTTGCCAACCAAAAAATAAGTTTTATACATAATATTATTAAATGACGTACTGACATTTCTATTACTCTCTAGGGAATTTGATTTTTCTATTACTCCCGCTACGCGCGCAAGCCATGGCGCGCTTAGACAGCAAGTGTGATGAAAAATATTTTTATAGGTATATAATAGTTCTCGCACTAGTGCGGCAAACATCTGTAGGTACTGAAAATGGATTTTCAATACAGATCAATCAATTTGTTACAGTCACCATCAGATATATCTGAGCGACCACGGCACTCAAAAATATCTGAGCATGCCAATAGAGGCCTGCTCAGATATTTATGAGTACCCTGGCCGCTCTGCTATATCAGATGGCGACTGTACAGCATCGTATTCTGATTAGGAAATAGTAAGAGAAAAAAATCCGCGGAAGAACAAAATTGACTTGGTTCGAGAGTATGCCTGTTTGACCAACTGGTAAGGCAAACCCACGTCTTGTTGTCCTATATAATTAAAAAAAAAAACTATTTTTCTGATCGGAACACGATACTGTTGATTATAGGCCCTAAGTATTCACTACCACCAGCTTTTCGTAGACATTCAACTTTCCCACTGCTGTGTGCGTCAAACGCACAAGAGTCCACCAACGATTGCACATGCACAGCGCCAACGACGCACATTTGCGAGTCCATACTAATTTGACATTTACAGAATTCGCTTCGGTGTAATGTTTGGTGAAGTAGTTTCCGTGAAAAGCCAAATGAATGGAATTATGCATTACATCTGTATAATTATTATGTGACTTACCAGCAGTTATCAGGTTTTAGGGAGCTTATTTTACTAAATTAAATTGCATTAATTATAAAAATAAAAATGCACATAGGTAAAACATTAAGACTTTTATTATTTATTATACACAATTACAACTGTAAATTGAAGAACAGACACAAACAGTTAAAAGAAAAAAATAGATCCTAAAAAAATTATTACATTCACTAATTTAAATATTTGATGTCATAATATAGGTACTAAATAAACAATGCATAAACATGCAATTTATGCATGAGCCCATAGCTGAAACAGCTTTATGGTTTACATCCATACTATCATCGCAGCGTTCATCAGAACTGACATTAAATTTCTCTTGCACATTTCACACCGAAAATTAAATCGAGTGCAGTCCCTTTCATTTTTCAGATTTAATTTTCATATAAGAAAAAATACATCCAAATTATGGGCCATGATCATTGATCTTAGTTAATTGATCCAGGAAATGTTGTACATTAATTATCCGTCGACCTGTAATTGGACTATTTACATGACTAGTACCTTTCTCTATAATAAATTCATGCTCTTCCTCTGGCAACTCCTGGTTCCTATAATAAAAAAGTTAGTTAAGTTATATTATTAGTCAGCCTTCTCCGTAGCCTACTTAGTAGTGAATGTGCTTATGATGCTGGAGGATCCGGGTTCAAGTCCCAGCGAAGGCATTAAATATTTGAGTATTTATTATCAGTATTATCACAACTCGAACTTATTCGAAAAAGGGTTGATTATCTCTAATCCAAGCCGAATCCAGGAAATTTCATATAACATTAAATACTCTAAATATGGCTAGGAATACAACATTAAAATATGTCGCAACTCGCAATGCTCGCGAGCAGCCTGTAGGTACTCGTATGTACTGATCCCCACGGCGATGCCACATGGAGGGAAAGTACCTTAAATATCATAGATAGCATATTTTACTGAAAGAAGATTCCTTTTATGTTTTTTTTTTGTTTGATATTCAGAACAGAGAGCGTTTTTACAATCTATTTATTTAGCACCTCAATTGCGAATGAATTCATTAACACAAAACATACCTAAAGTTCTAGTCAAATAACCCGCCCCGTGTCATCCCTGGCGCAAAAGTGCCCATCACGCTCGCGGCATTGCCACGCTGAATCGCGATTGACAATTTTTGTACCAGGAATGTCCCGGAGCGAATTTTATGTTTAAAACTAAATAAAACAGCATTCTTATTTTTTTTGAAAAACAATTGTATGGAAAAAAAATATCGCGACGTCGGAGAAAAAATACCTTAATTACCTATTGTAAAGGAACATCTTACTGAAAGAAGACGTTATTTCGATTTACAAAAACAAGTTGAATTGCATTCTGAATTATTTCATGGTTAAACCGGGATTCGAACCCGCTAATGTATGATATCACATAGCTAAAATTAATTGGCCGTGTGGTGACAGCAGTAAGAATACATTTGTCACCACCCCAACTCCTCCTGCGGGTGTCGTAAGAGTCGACTAAGGGATTAAAGTGTCACTGACCATTATTTGATAAAAGATTGAAGATGGGCAGCAGCGTCATCATAGTGGAAACATTACTGCGATCGCCAATCCGCTTGCCCAGCGTGGCGATTATAGGCATTTGCCTCCTAATCCGTCCACACGCGTAATTAAAAGGAGAGGCCTAAGTCCAGCAGTAGACTATCATAGGCTGATGATGATGATATGATGATAAAATTCATAAATCCTGAACTATTATAGATAGTCTTCTAGAAAGGTTCAAAATGGCGTTAAAATACAAAAAAAAAAAATCACATACCGACTTTAGTAGCTGTGCCTACGTTATGTACATACGTATGCTTACAAATATTGCAACGATTAATTGAACCAGATTTTGGTGGGCCGATTATGGTGAGAGGAGAAGTATGCTTACTTAACTTCGATAACAATACAATAGATGAACCTGACCTGATGAAGAATTGAAAGGTATCTATAGGCCCAATTGATCTGAACTTTAGTAAGTATGCCTTTGGTGACAAAACTACTGTAAGGTGTAATAGCGCGGGTTTGATGAGTTGGAGGATGATCATAATATACTGTGTGAGTATTATTATTATTACATCTTATTGTAGTTTTGTTCGGTTCATTCTTAGAAATCGATGACTAGCAGAAAGCTGTGTCCTTACACATTGTCTGAGGCGGTTTCATTTGCCAGAGGAATTCCGTTGCCTCATTTAATGGGGTAGACTGCGTTTCATTAGTAGGATAGCTTACTCTAAAACAATAAATCGTCCATTAATTCTATAATTCATTTAAAAAATTCAATAGGACGATTTAAAGTGTCCATAGCCAAAATGACAAGAACGGAAACCTTATAGATTCGTTATGGCCGTCTGTCATAGACGATTTACTTTCAAACTGTAAGTAGGTACTAGTAGAATAGGAGATCTGGCTTCAGGGGTAATTCCGCCAAAAACGAAGTACATTTTTTTTAGTTCATCTTCCGCGTCTTTTTAACATACTATAAGAGTAGAGAAAAATCCAAGTAGATTTTTTGTTGATCTTGAACAGAAAAAGAATCGATTGGCATAAAAAAAAAGTTTTTCAAAAATGACCATTTTTTCGCACTTATCTATTGTTTACACACATACAGGGTGGAAATTATTTTTGGGTCAGTAAGGATAGCTACCAGATCCAGAGTAGCTACGCGAAAATGGTCTTAGAAAACCTTCCTTCGATTTTAAATTAATGAAAATTGGCAATTACAGATTTTGTAAAAAACATACAGGGTGCGAGAAAATTGTCATATTTGACAAACTTTTTTTATACCAATCGATCCAGTTAATGCTCCAAGACCTGAACAACGCAAGCCTTCAAGTTGGACTTCATATGAATCGCACAAAGACTCAGGTGATGACTAACAGCACGAAACGTAGGGTCGAGGTAGACGGGCAGACGATACATTATGTCGATGAGTATAGTATATCTACTTGGGCCAGCTAGTCTCTTTCAGCAAGGAAGTTTAACGCCGTGTTAAAAATGCCTGGAAGAGCTACTGGTCCATGAAAGAGCTAATGAAGGGTGACCTTCCAATGTCACTGAAGCGCAAACTAGTCGACATGTGTATCCTGCCCGTCCTAACCTACGGTGCCCAAACATGGTCACTCACCGAAAGTCATACGTCCAAATTGAAGGTCTGGCAGCGAGCAATGGAGCGCAGCATTTTAGGTGTAACGACGATGGATTTGGAACACTACGCTGCGCTCCAAAACACGCATAGCTGACGTGGTGAAAAGACTGCCAGGCTAAAGTGGGATTGGGCTGACCACGTCTACCGCATGCATCCAGAAAGGTGGGTTATTACAGTCACCAAGTGGATGCCGCAAACTAGGCGGGGACGAGGCAGGCCCAGGCGGAGATAGCGGGACGACTTGGACGCCTTCACCAACAATTGGCCAGACTTGGCAGGGAGCTGTGGAGATCTGAGGGAGAGGCATTTGCCCAGCAGTGGGACACGTCTACAGGCTAGAAAAAAAATCGATCCTGTTTATTTTCAGGATCAAAAGCTTGTATAGACCCAAAAAAAAGTTTTCGGCTAGAAAAGCCCAAAACAATTTGTATTCCCATACAAATTGTATGAATGTTATAAAATATTTTTTTCAAGCTTAATTTTTTTATGTCATTAGATTTCATTTGTATCCAGTACCAATAGTTTCTTAGGGGTCAACTTATAGCAATGTATAAAAAAGCCAAAATTTCAAGAAAACTGTTTTTATACATTTACTATGGAAAAAAATTGAAAGTTTAATTGCATCATCTGTCACGATAATTAGTCCTCCTATGCTAAATGACAATAATACCTACTGTGTGGAAACATTAGCTATATTCATTATCTCGATTTACGGCTTTTCTAGCCATTAATTTTTTTTTGTTCCCATACAAGCTTTTGATCCTGAACAGAAACAGGATCGATTGGCATTAAAAAAAGTTTATCAAAAATGACAATTTTCTCGCAACCTGTATGTTTTTTCCAAAATCAGTAAACGCCAATTTTCATTAATTTAAAATCGAGGAAGGTCTTATAAGACCATATTCGCGGAGCTACTCTGGATCTGGTAGCTGCCCTCACTGACCCAAAAATAATTTCCACCCTGTCTATATACAGGGTGTTTTTTATATCATTAGCCATATTGCAATGTCTGTTGGGTAAAGGCGTAAAAAAATATTTGGTAAAACAGAAATAATCCATTTTTCATTATCCTTTTTGTTATAGATTTTTTTTTAAATCTCATTATCTACCGAATGTTTGGTCACTATGATCACTTGCTTACTTTGCGTACTGCCCCACCAATCCCACCATCTCATAACTGCCAAATCAGATTGGAAAGGGTGTTTGAGTTTGCAACTTTAATTAACCCGCATAATGTAACTAATTTAATGCGTTATAACGTACGTAACAAGTTTCCTACGCGTGGTGGGGAATGGAGGTGGAGCTTAACTTGCAGGTAAATCCCACGAGATAGCATTATCAGTCTATCGCATACAGTACTAATAATGAGGGTATTTTGAGTTGCGCGCCGGTCTGAGGGTAGTTTGACTCGAGCGCGTTCACGCAAGCGCACTCCTTCTTTGTTTACAGAGTGCTGTACAAATGGCACATGGCATCTTGCGATCAGCCGAGCCAGCATAATTTGACCTCAAGAACGGAGTAACTTAAATGTTCCGTCATACAAACGCGTACTGGTTTACCTCAGATATCGATTCTAATGCACTCTCTAAGCAAATTGAATTGTTGATGACGACGAGCAGATACAGGTAGGTTTGCGCTTGGGCAGTTTTAATCAAATAACAATCGTGTGTGCATGTAGTTAGGACATTTTATTCATTGTTTAGTGCCGATGGTGGGGTGAGTGACGTCGGCTGATAGGTGCTTGTGATGAACTCCTGATTGGCTAAGACTTGACTACTCAAACCTGCTACCCTTTTGTCTGCCATTGAATCGCACAGATTGAAACAAACTTGCCTAGTGACCACAAATTATGTTTTTGCCGGATAAAAAACGGGAAAAAAAACTAAAAAATGTGTCACTTTTTTTTTCAAAAATGTTGTGTGGATCGCGAATGACATATCCAAATTTGGCTAACGACATAACAAACACCCTGTATTATATATAAAAAAACCGGCCAAGTGCGAGTCGGACTCGCGCGCAAAGGGTTCCGTACCATTATCAATTTATTATTAAAAAAATACAGTCAAATCAACCTACCTCAAAAACTATAGGAGATAATTTAATCAAACCAAAAATCATTGACAGAGTTTATTAATGTGCATAACATATATTTTTTTCAGAATTTTATATCGCGTAGTTTAAAAAATAGAGGGGGGGGGACACATTTTTCAGATTTTGAGAGCTGATATTTCGAAAACGATTTACTTAAATAAAAATGTGATGTATAAACCTTCATATCATTTTCAAAGACCTTTCTATTAATACCCCACACGCTTATGTACAACTAAAAAAAAAATTCTATCCCTCAGTTACATGTATGGAGGGCCCCCACCCCAATGGTTTTTTTTACAATTTAGTATCATAATCCTGTAGCGGTTCATACAACACATATCCTTACCAAATTTCGTTACTGTAGCATTTATAGTTTCCGAGTAAATCGGCTGTGACAGACGGACAGACGGACAGACGGACAGACGGACATGACGAATCTATAAGGGTTCCGTTTTTGGCTACGGAACCCTAAAAATAATACTTATACGTGCAAATGGCAATATTAGGGGTTTATAGACCTATCATTTGCGGGTTGTAACGCACATACCTTATTTTCTTTCTTGGTATAGACGACGTCAGTGTTCGTTTATTTCTTTTGTTCCCCATTTGAACAAAGCTGAAAACTTAGGAAAAAAAGTGTTAATAAAATATTTTAAAAATAAAAATTAAACCGCCTTCAAAAATACGCTGGAACTAAAAAGTGCAAAATAATTTTGGTTCCTACCACTTAGGATTTCCTACCCAAACCTTTTACCCTATTCATTGAAATAAAATATGATTCCTAGGTACCCCACTGATCTCAGTGAAGTCGGTGCCAAGACAAATACGTCCACAGGCTACATCACACTCATATTTTAGGGTTAGTTATTATTTTAGGTTTAAGAAATACCCTTCAAAATATTATAAATTAAATCAAAATATTATTAATATTATGAAGTGTATACGTAATATTATTTAGTTGTTGTTGTTCTGTGTCTTGGCACCGACTTCACTGAGATCAGTGGGGTACCTAGGAATCATATTTTATTTCAATGAATAGGGTAAAAGGTTTGGGTAGGAAATCCTAAGTGGTAGGAACCAAAATTATTTTGCACTTTTTAGTTCCAGCGTATTTTTGAAGGCGGTTTAATTTTTATTTTTAAAATATTTTATTTTTTGCTTTTTAGTATAGTATAAATATAAAATAGGTTCAGTAACAGTACATTGTGCATCTAGGGAGGTAAGTACGGTATTACCAACGAGAGAGTTAGAAGCCCGACCCCGTAGGCTGGGGCTTTTAATGACTTGAGTTAGTATTCCGCTTAGTGAGAATTATCCTCCAACTCCTAATCGTTAAGGAGTTGTACCTTCCATCATCAGCTCACCAACATGAGCCTATGACCACCTAAAGGCAAATACTCGAATAGCTTTAAAAAAACATGAAATATATTGTATTTAAGGAATTATTGCCCAACTCCTAATCGCTAAGGAGTTGTACCTTCCATCATCAGCTCACCAACATGAGCCTATGACCACCTAAAGGCAAATACTCGAATAGCTTTAAAAAAACATGAAATATATTGTATTTAAAGAATTATTGCCCAACTCCTAATCGTTAAGGAGTTGTACCTTCCATCATCAGCTCACCAACATGAGCCTATGACCACCTAAAGGCAAATACTGGAATAGCTTCCAAAATACATGTTACATGTTATATTTAAAGAATTATCCTCTAACTCCTAATCGTTAAGGAGTTGTACCTTCCATCATCAGCTCACCAACATGAGCCTATGACCACCTAAAGGCAAATACTGGAATAGCTTCCAAAAACCATGGAACGTGTTATATTTAAAGAATTATTGCCCAACTCCTAATCTCTAAGGAGTTGTACCTTCCATCATCAGCTCACCGACTTAAGACGTTCATCACTAGACGCAAATACTTGATTGGCTTTCGAAAATAAATGAAAAATATCATGTGTGCCTACAATATTTGAAGAGTTCCCTCGATTTCTCCAGGATCCCATCATCAGATCTGGACCCGACGACAATGGGACCAACTAGAAGGTATACCCTTTCAAACAAAAAAAGAATTTTCCAAATCGGTCCACGCGTCTTCGAGCAATCGGGGAACATACATAAAAAAAAAAAAAAAGATTTCGTCGAATTGTAAACCTCCTCCTTTTTGAAGTCGGTTAAAAAAATCATAAGAAATCAAAAGACTTCACTCAAGGAAGACCAACTAACCGAACGAAATAATAGTAAAGGGTCATTCCAAGTGAAGTCAACAAATCGAGTGTGCTGCATGGTTTCTGATTTGAATGAAAAAAAATTATTATATACTTCATGGTGGCAGAAGTGCTGAACCACCATCAGTTTTCTTTTATATCTTTTAAGGTGGGTCCACACTTGTAACAATACGACGGACCGGACTACGTGACATTGCAACAGAACATGTTACGCTCAATGTGGACGCTCCGTGATCGTGCTGACACGGTTACACACCGTGTACGATGAAATGTCACAAGTGTATACGCACGTTGGCGAACCAGACTGCGTGGCATGACATCGGTACAAGAGTCGGTCGTTGGTTGTCATTTACCGACTACCTAGTAACTCAACATGTCGTCTGCAGAAGAAGTCTGTCGTGCGGGCGGGGGACGTACCGCCGGACAAGGTCGCGTTTTATAAAGTTACAATTTACAATTTCGCTGTTTGCCTCTCTAACGCACGCACATATTGGTTAGAAAGAGAGACAAACGGCGAAATTGTAAATTGTAACTTCATAAAACGCGACCCAGGTCACGACGTGATCCATTCCTAGCCCATAGCTGTGTCTGTGTCATCTGGCGTACTTGTACGCGTGTCATAAATGCAAATGTGGACGTGTCGTGGTCACGTCACAGGTCGGGGAAAATAGCGAACATGCTTTGAAGAAAACCGACTCGAGATGGATCGGCCCGTAACACGTGACTTCGATGCGTGACAGTACACAAACCAGCGTCCACACTAGGCCCGGTTAGTAGATCGTAACTCCATACATTGTCCTGCAGACTGGTCATACATGGTCTGTGTCAAAACAGTTCTTTGAGTGTTCGGAATGGATTGTGCCGTACTGCAACTTATAACAAATTGTTCGCGTACAAAATACGTCCACATTAACGGTACTGACACGTGTTACTGTTACGGTCACGGAATAATGTTCGGCAAAATGTCACAAGTGTGGACCCACCTTTATTTTCCAAGTATTGCCCTTTCAAAATTCAGAGTGGGGTCATTGAATTCGTGCTTGTGAAAAAACAGGCATAACTTTTTTTATATAAAAGGTAACGAAATAATTACTTGCCGTGTTCATCTTGTAAAATAAATATAAATGTGTTAGAGGAACTACTTGTAATAGAAAAATATAAATGAAAATTGAGACTTTCGAAAATGCTCATGTTTGACTCTACAAAAATCAGTGTGGAAGATAAGATATTTTTTTTATTTTAATCATAAATTATAGATGATATCTTCTTTAATTAGATTTCGAAAAAAAAGTTTTGTTATTTTGCCTATTTTCCGAAATACGATTTTTTAAACTGCTTATCTAGTGCATTTTTTCTCTTGTTATGTTTATGCAGATTAAAATATAAATATTATTATGATCTTAAACTTTTAAATGCCTATGAATTCAATGAGAAAATTTTGGATTAAATCCAGGCGATTGAAATTGACTGTATATGTATACACCATGCCTGTTAATGAACCGAAAAAAATTAACCACGTATTTCTAACTGCGTTTACAAAATATATTGACAAAGTAATAATTATTTCGTTACCTCTCGTAGAAAAAAAATTAGGTCGGATTTTGTACAAGCAGGAATTTGACCCCACTCTTAACTTTGAATTGGCAAAACTTGGAAATTAAAAGATAAAAAAGAAAACTGGTGGTGGTTCAGCTACCTCATTTTTTTTCTTTCAAATCAGAAACCTCCTGTTCCTCTCTATAGTGAGGGGAAAAGTTTTGTGTTACACACGAGTGCAAATGTATTTTACTTCTCGTAAGCTGTCGTTCTTCTCGTTCTCGTTGCTACGCTCAGGTTTCTATTTTAAAACTATGGAATCCTTTCGCTTGCTCGTGTTTCAATTTCATGCTCGCGGGTAAAATACAACTTTGCACCCTTGTACAACAAACAACTATTTCTTTATAGAAGATTGATGATGAGCAGCAGCAGCACAGCATCGTCACAGTGAACAAATTACTGCGATCGCCAACCCTTTTGCCAGCGTGGTGATTATGGGCATTTACCTCCTAATGTTCAATACGCATAGTTAATAGGATCACCTTGTATATTATTCTATCCATTTATCGGCCTGATTAATATGTACACTATACAAAGTTGCAAATTTCTAATTCTAACGGTCACTCAGTTATGCTGCGGACAGACAGACAGATAGACAGACAGACAGACGGACGTAGCGAAAGTATAAGGGTTCCTTGTTTACTACGGAACCCTAAAATCTCGTGTCGATTTAAAACATTCCTTTCAGTCGTGTTTTCTTTTATCGCCAACCTTTACTTTTTTCACACTTGTATCGTAATGTCATCATCATCATCCATCATCATCATCATATCAGCCGAAAGACACTCCACTGCTGAACATAGGCCTCTCCCAAAGATTGCCACAATGACCGATCCTGCGTTACCCGCATCCAGCAGACCCTGGGACAAGAATTTTTTTTTGTGTTTACCACTAAACTAATACGAAAACGAAAACGTTAACTTACAAAAAAAACTGTCTTTTGTAACCCGAATTTCTCTTTTTTGGTGTGACTGATATGTAGGTATACCTGTACCAAATTGCAAATTTGTTATACTACCGGCCTATGAGCTATGCTGCGGACAGACAGACGGACAGACGGACAGACGGACATAGCGAAACTATAAGGGTTCCTCGTTTACCACGGAACCCTAAAAAGGTTGGAATTAATTTTGGGTCTACATCAGGCCCCTATACCACAAAACTTTACAAGCGTACAATTCTACAAAATTGTATAAATTCCCATACAAAAAGTTGACAATTTTGTAGAATTGTACGCTTGTAAAGTTTTGTGTTATAGGGGCCAGGTGGCATAATTTTTTTATTTCAAAAAATTTGTCGCATACCAACTTTACGCCGAAAAATGAATGGCCCAAAGATTGTTGCACATATTTTTGTGTTGTCGAAATTGTTGATCCTAACTTGGTTGTTCCTAACTATCGTTAAGTTTGTCCTAATGATTTTCGTGTCTAATGTGTATGTATCGAATAATAATTGTGCATAATTGTGATGATCCTACTATTTAATGTACTAAAACTAACTACCTTTAAAAAAATATTTTCCTTAAACTTAACCCTCCCTTAAACCACCCAACCCTGTTGTCCAAAGAATTTTAGTCATCAGTACCGATACGGACCTAGGAACCGGTCGACGAAGCCCCGCTGCGCGGGACTTCTATTCCTGATCTAAGGGATAAAAGGTACCTAACGAACCTATCCAGGTTAGAGTAGGGGAGGTACAAATTCATTATTTTCTAATACAGGGGGCTTCGCCCCTGAGCTCCCCTTGTGGGGCGCTTCGCTCTCCCGTCGCCCCTTTTTCGGGTTTACAAGAACGAGGATGGGTAAACAATTGATTAAAAATACTTCAGTATTTTATAGACTACGCCTTTCACTCCTAGAAACCTAACCATTCCAAGTCGGTTTTACCCTGGCTTATTACTTGAACATTATTTTAAACCATATTGTTAATATGCTTTCCTCAATGAAATTTTAGACATAACAATTGTAGGCGCAAAGAAAATTGACACTTGAGCAGTAGGAAAAACAATATTAATCACAATGAACATTATGATTATTAAGCTTTAGGTAATTCGACGATCGAGTAATCAATATTAGGATAAATATAGTGTTGGTGTTTTAAACGTGTATGCGCAAAATAAAGAAGGCTAAACCAGTATGCCATTTAACACTATGCCAAACATTCTCTGCCAAAAAATTTTAGGACAATCGACGTTATACAACACGACAGGCACCCCTTAATTTTATCTTAAAAATATACTCTTCAGACAAAGTTTCGGTTCAAAGACATTTTTTTTGTACACTTGTATGACGATGAACACTGTCACTGGCGTCGAAAGTGTTAAAAGGGATAAATATAAAAAAAAAAACTGAAATCGATTGTCTTATTTTTTAATCAGCAGTTGGAATACGACGTATCAAATCGCTATCTTTCAAAACACACTATTTCCATACAAACTTTCAACTACCTTTTAACCACTTTAGAGTTTAAATTTTATAAAATGGTTTCTTATTTTGTATACAAATAATTATATAAGTAACCTTCTGTAAAAATGCCATCTTTCTAGCCCTAGTAATTTACACTAAATTTATAATCTACCTTAGTCTCCTTAAACAAAATCTACAGCCCTACTTAACCCTCTCAATCATGAAATTTCCCTACTCTCTGATATATTATTGCTTTTTTCGTATTTTACTTAGTAAATCTCCTACAATGTTTTAGGTATCCAATTGTAAATTTGCATCCCCTTGTTATAAAATACTTTTATAGGGATTATTATAGCTTTAAGTTAAACTTCAACACAATAAAAATTCTAATCCCCTTTTAACCTTTAAGAAATGATTCAATTACATTTCTTGTACCCTTGTAAAATACCTTATTAATATTAAAGTTTCAAGTTTCTAAATTAAAATAAATTTGGATCCCACCTTTGCACTCTTATCTTACCAGAAAAAACAGCTTATACACGAAGTTTGACATTGTCATTCAAATGAACAATAAGTTGAGTCTCTAATTGTTTACATTTATTTTTACCAATGTATAAAATACGCAATAGAATGTCGAATTTACAAGATTATGTTTGTAATTTACCATTTTTGAAGTTACCTACCAACCACGTTAAGTTATTTGTCAGCCTCCGTAGCCTAGTTGGTAGTGACCCTGCTTACGAAGCTGGAGGTTCCGGGTTCGAATCCCGGCGAGGGCATTCTTTGTGTATTTATTTATGACAAATGTTTGTTCCTTGGTCATGGCTGTCTATGTATTTAAGTATCTATATGTATCTATCTATTATATATATCGTCGCCTGGTACCCACATTACAAGCCTTAATTGAGCTTACCGTGGGACTAGGTCGATTTGTGTAAGATGTCCCAAGATATTTATTTATTTATTTATTTTACCTACGCCACATAAACGTGTACGAGTATTTGCTCGTGCTATGATCAAAACATAGTACCTACCGAAAACAAGCAACATTATTATTAGGTACTTTGTTTGTGCAATATGCAACACGGAAGTTACCTCTTACCTACATGTATCCTAGGTACCTAATGTAGGCACGAGGTTAAATAAAAACATCAAAATTTATGCAAGGTACCTACATCATTTTTGCGTAAAGGTGCGTTCAAACTAAAAGAGCATTCGCTGTTCTAACCTCCCACTCTACGAAATTCGATCGGTACACAAAACGTGATTGGTTGATTTCGTAGAACGGGCGCTAGAATAGCGAATGCTCTTTTGGTTTAAACGCACCATTACTATTAAGAACAGGAATTCCCTCGGTTCACCAAGGAGCAGTTCATGACAGCCTTCGTTATCCTTCTGCCACTGACGACAACGACTGCGACTGGTCTGGTGACGTGATATGATTAAATCTTGTTATCCACATTGAAATCCACACTCCTTTTTTTAACTTTAGAACAACCTGTATATTAGCAGCTCCTGAGGTAATAAAAAACCGGCCAAGAGCATGTCGGCCCATGCTAGGGTTCCGTAGTTTTCGGATATCTCTGAAAATATTGACTTTAGAAAAAAACTTTGTTAGAAAATCCCTTATTTTTTTTCAAAGACCTCTTCAACGATATTCCACACGATAAGATTACAGAAAATAAAAAAATCGTTCACACTTCACCAGCTTTTTTCTAATGTTTATTTTACCACTTTGTCGGCATAATTAATATGTATATCTGTACCAAATTGCAGATTTCTAGTACTAACGGCCACTGAGCTATGCTGCGGACAGACAGACGGACAGAGCAAAACTATAAGGGTAGTGTACTACGGAACCCTAAAAAGGTACAATAGTATGAAACCTCTTTTAAAGAGTAGCTTACATAAATACTCTACATTTATCCGTTCCCTTAATTCCTTAACGGTTAAGGGACCTCTACCATCTAACCTGGTCTTTTTATTTTTTATTTTTATTTTTGTCAATAACATGCTCCATAACTTACACAATCAATCAGAAATATCTGCCAAAAGTGAAACACGTGTCGTTAAGGAGTTCCGTTCTGGTCTTTATCAACAGTTCCACCTACTCACATTACAACGCATAAATGAAAATGCTTGATGTGTAAATGATAATACAGTATCCTAAGGTTTGATGAAGTCCCCCGTTTCCTAAGGAAACGCCCCATCAAAACTCGTATTTGACAATAACTTACACGCGACCATCTTCATTGCTTAAAATGCATAACCAGTTACATACATACAAAACACCAAAGTGTTCCGAAGTTCCGTTCTAGCCTTCATCGGCAGTTCCACTTTCCTAAGTAAGGAATTATCACTTTTTGAAGGAAAATGGATGATTGGTTGGGTTGATAAATCTCAAACCGGTTTTATGTGTGCAACAACATCACCATCAACATCATCGTCGTCATCAACAACCTATATCAATACACTGCTAGACAAAGGCCTCTCCTATTACTTATGCGTATGGATGCATTAGGAGGTAAATGTAAATCGCCACTTCAATCCCTTTTTCATAACATAGAGCAGTGGAGTCGATATTACAAACATTTTTAACTTGAATAAATGATTAACTTGTAAAATAATAACGAAATAGCGTTCATTTCAAGCTGGATTTATCAAGGAATTTAAATAAATAACATGAGTTTTATTTTTGAGAAACTAGAAAAATATAAATTTTCAATTAAATGTTGGTATATGTGAAAATTTATTTAAGATTGATTTTTTAAGGTTCTAGTTATCTCGAAGACCGTAAATATTATATAATAATCATAAGCTATATTACAAAGAATGATTGAACTTCAATTCATAGGTAGTCAAATATTAGAGATGAAATTGTTTAATACTTAAAATTTGCGAAACCCTGTTTAAAATAATATATTTATTATTATTTCTGATTAATTAATTATTCAATCAATCAAAAAAAAATAAACAACGACTCCACTGTTCTCTGTCCACCTAATGCCACCAAAATTCCTAACCCTAGTTATTATACACAAGAATAAAGAAAATACAAATAAATAACTAGGAATGTATTGCAATCTACGAATTTAAACTAGTAGGTATACCTTTTGTGTCCGTATTGATAGAGACCTGTGCCACTCAGCGAATCCTTCAGTATTTAAGTATCAGTAAAGCGTACGTGCCATTTCTAGAAAGAGAATATAAGTATAATGTATAAATCATTCTAGTTTCAAACCAAAAACCAATAAGTTACGTTTTCGAACTTATTTATATGCAGTTCAGCTTATTTTGTGTGCCGTAGCCGCAGTTTCCATGATACACTTTGTAGTTCGCGAGGATCTGGTTTTTACTGTTATACTGTAAGTATCATCATCAGCATA